>JABCKG010000323.1:0-13285 GCA_018851835.1 Hypsizygus ulmarius | reverse complement strand
ATGTCTTTCTCTAGGTCCACACAAGCAAGGTACAGCAGAGAATTTCTGTAATATGGTGCATACTCTGCTCGTGCCTAGATGTAACAGTCAACAAACCCAACACATAATCGAAGAAAGCGGTATAGCAAACCTTGTAGTAATCTGCTGCAACTCCGTAATAGGCAGCGTTCACTCCGTTGTCCACACCCTCGAGCGTATCGAGTGTCTTCCATGCAGCGTCCATGTCCGTCTTGGTTCCTTCCAGATCGCCGTATATTAGCTTCGCATGTGCAATAGTCGCGAGAAGGAGAACGTGTGCTTCTTGTGATTTGGCGGAGTCGATTCGAGAGAGAAGGGATGTGAGGAATGTTAGATGGGTTTGTGGGTCTGTGTGCCACGCCGTGTTAGAACCTATAATTGGCTATAGAGAGTGTATACACGCACTGTCAATCTCTTTCGACACCTTGACACCCATCTCGACCAACCGCAGCTGGTTGATCTTGCTCTCAAAGTCGCGCACAAACCGCTCGAAGACATCTACTCGGTACGGTTTGGATAATGGGTCATCAAAGAACTGGAATAGTTTCTGTGTAAGCTGGTGCCATAGTCTATCAAAAGTCCAAAGGCCTTCAATACAACTTGATAAAATTAACATATGGCAATTTGGACTCACTTTCGCGTATGAAGCGTTCGGAATGATTCAAAGTATGGATGAAGCTCAGCCGGAGTGCCTGATAGCGCTGTTGCTATAAATTCGTCGAGAATTAGCTTCGGTGGTTTGGGCGCATCGACGGCCATTGCTGTTACAGACATTGTGGACGACTACAGAGTGCAATTTTGGACAGATGGGTCTGACGAGGACGCGTCGGCCAAATGTTGGTCCTATTTGGCTCAGCTACAGGTAGCAAACATACGCAATCTGTTGAACTCTACTTGGCGGCCAAGAATGATTCTTCGTTGTCCTTCATTTATCTCTCGTGGCTCAATGCCCTACAACCAATGCAATCGTTGTTTGAACATCAACGAGCTTCGAACGAATATATTTGAACATGTCCAACTTGAAAATGGCTGCTATGACATCTTAACACTCGCTCGTCTCGCGAGAACCTGTCGATCCTTCTCTGGTGATTACTGATTCCTAACTATAGGATTTTCGACAATAAGCTGACTCATATTACTACAGAACCTGCGCTCGATATCGTATGGCAAAGGCAGCGGAACTTATATACATTGATACGAGTTATGCCTTCTGATTTATGGGAAGTGACGACAGAGAAGGTGTACGTAGGAGAGGAGGGCTATGAGGGTGAGGCATCGGAGGATGAGTTCATGGATTTCGACGTTATTGTGAGTTCTCTTTGAGTCCATTCTAGCGGCAAGTTTTGACTGCTAGCTCTTGCGACATTCGACGTAGAATTTTGTCAGGGAGCTGAGGGCAACTGATTGGGGCAGATTCGATTATTATGGACGCAGAATCCGCGCTCTGGAGTATCCAAATGACATTTTCCCAGACCCAGAATATAACGGCGAGGACGCCGTTCATGAAGACATTTTCATTGCGCTTGGCTCATACCGCCCTGTTCACGATCTCCTTCCCAATCTGAGGAAATTGACTGTGGACCTCAACGTACCTCATCTTCCGGAATGCGTGCCGTATCTCCAGTGCCTCCTTGGTCCCAACATTACCTTCATTTATATCAGCACTGATCAATCGGACACCATCTCGCTTCTTTTATCAGCGATGTCTCGGCTCTGCCCAAACATCGAGGTGGTCAGAATGCATGATTCACGAGGCTATGCTTTTCGTCTCTTTCGTTTCGTCATTAATTCGCACAAATTGCGAGATATAGCGTTCAGTTCTTTGACCGTACCAACTCTCAAAGTGGTACGCCATATGGGCCGTCTATCATCCCTGAAATCGTGGACAAGCTTCCGGTTGCCCAGTGAATCTGATAGTCGTCTTTCACTCTTTACCACCAAGGGCGGTCGATTCTCAAGCCTTCGCGTCTTTCATTGTTGTTTCGAGTCATGGGAGTCGGCCTCGACAGTTATAGCTTCGATGCAATGTCCCTTCGAATCGTTGAGCCTTGAGGCTGTAGAATGCGACGACCCGCCTTCACCCGCGGAACTCATACACTCTGTAATTCAAAATCGCGCCCTTCCGCTATCTCTGGCACATTTTAAACTTATCTCTTGCGAGCATGTGTCATTTCCTCCAGATCACCCTGAAGACGTTTACGAAAGCTTCGTCCCGCTATCCTCTCTCCACGCCCTCCAATCTTTTGACCTCAGACTACCTCCTTACCACAAGCTCGATGACTCTTGGCTGAAGGCTGCCTCCAGGAGTTGGCCGCTTCTCCGCAGTCTTTTCATAAGGGGTAAACACGTAACGATGACATTGGAAGGACTGCTCCCACTCATCCAGGGTTGTCCCCATCTCGAAAAGATCGGTCTCTCAGCACAATGCAAACCATTCGACATGAAATTGCATCCGGGGATTTGCAATAAACGCCTCAAAAGCATCGCCTTCTACGACTCGTCCATAGTGAATCCAATTGGAATATTTCAATGTCTGGTCTCACTGTTTCCGATGTTGGAAAGGGTTGAACACGCTTCTTCAACACCTGTTCAAAAATGGTCACGCCTTCAAAAGTTAATTATTGATAGTCTATCATGAAGAGTATCCCTTCATTACAACAACATGCGATGCCTTATCATATTAGTTTGAGGCAGGCCTGAGGTTCTGCACCAACTCCAAGTTACGGTCATGCTATTAGAAAAATTGACTCCAAGACTTTGGCAAAGTAAACGTGAAAATTACAATAAAAATGTACGCTAAACCTCCAGGTCCTCCACATCATCCTCGCCTGTCTTCCCAAGATCCAACTTGCGTTTTCTTCCCGGCATCATCTTTCCTTCGCCATACCCAACACCTGCCTTCTGCCGAAGCACATCTAAGTCCTGTTCTGCCTCCTCTGCCCACTCAAGCACCAAATGTCTCCCAAGCAAATGTGTATGCCGCAGCGCGGTATACGCGTTCTCTGCTTCCGCCCTGGACACGAAGTCCAGGAAAGCGAAACCACGTGTTCTCGAGTCGAATTTCTTTGGCAGGCGGACAGACTTGAGATGGCCGTGTGAGCTGCAGTGTTTCCGTAGGTCAGCGTACTGAAGACCGGACATGACAAAAGAAAGACATACCCAAACAGCGCCTGGATATCCTTTTTCGTAGCTTCGAACGGCACATTCTTCACGATCATCTTTGTCGTGCGACTGCTCGACTTGACAGCACTCTTCCCCTTCTCTTGCTCCTCCGCACCTCTACCAGCAATTTTAACATGCAACGCATGCCCGTCCAATACAAAATTCTGCATGCTGCTCAGCGCCTTCTTCGCACCTTCCACATCCTTGAACCCTACAAACCCATACCCCATACTCAGCCGCGGCCCGTCCGCGCGCTTCGGGTCGGGCTTCGTCTGCACACGAGCAAAGGCGAACGACGGTAGGTGTCGGAACATCTTCTCCAGCCTCTCCTGCGTCGTAGAGAATGCCAGGTTCTTCACATAGAGCGTAGTGCCACCAGTAATCGATGGCTCCTCCTCCTCGCCTTCGACAGGAGCAGTAACATCTCCCAGCTCCTGCTCGGCAATCTTTACGCCGCGAAGTGCCGATCCCTTGGGCATGGCATACGAAGATGGTCCGGGAACGGCACCTTCAGCAAACATCCCCAGGGGGCCCTTTTCGAGGTAAACCACAGAATTGCCCAGACGCCTGTACGCAACAGCACGGAACGCCTTCGCTGCCTCGTCTGGTTTCTCGAACTCGACGACGGCCATAGTTCCCGCAGGAGGCACCAGCACTCGTGACAAGTCACCATGCGGCTCGAACATTTCGCGGATCTGGTCCTCGGTGGTACCGTATGGAATGTTCTTGACGAGGATGGTTGTGTCTGATCTAGCACGGGAGGCGAAGGAGGAGAGGAGGACACCTTGGGATTCCAGGTAGGCCTTGGTCTCCTGGATTATGTGTGTTTCGGCGAGGGCGAGTTTGACGGCGGCGTTGTCTCCCGATTCAGGATTGAGAATGGAAGCTTTGTCGATGTTGAGGCGATCGGCAACTGAAGAGGCGACAGCGTCACTCTACATGAAATAATGATGAGTTTTGCCTCTGGTGTTAGTAGTGAATAAAGTACGAACGTTCATATAGAGCATGCTCCAATTAAACTCTTTGCTAGCCGTCGCTTTCCGCTTCGCTGCCTTTTCGTCTTTTACAGTCTTTTTCCGTCCTTCTCCCTCTTCGACCTGAATTTTGCCTTTCCGGTCGACGGCGGCTAGGATATGGATTATCCGACCTTGAAACGACTTGCGATCCAGCGCCTCGTATGCAGCAAGAGCATTCAACGCTTGAGTAAAAGTGACATAGGCGACGCCTTTAGGTTGCTTCGTGACAGGATCCAGGGGAATGTGAACCTTGAGAGAAAAGAACATGTCAGCATTGTGCATAATTGGCGACATAACAAGAGAAGAGTTCAGAAAAATTTCTACTATCGGATTCCGTGAGGATCAACATGCCCGAAGGTCTGATGTCCCTATAAAATTGTTCATCCGGCGAATGAAATGAATGCGTTATTTACCTGAAAGACAAGGCGTCAGCACTGAACATAAAGTCAAATAGACGACCAGGAGTGAAATCAGCAAAATTTTCTACTATCGGTATTCCATGAGGATCAACATTCCCGAAGGTCTGATGTCCCTATACAAGTTTTTCATCACGTCTGTCTCTGCGACAGACATTTTTCATAGAACAAGACCAATATCTTACCTGAAAATGGGAGTTAGTTATATTACACGGAAACAATAACAGAAGAGGGGTAGAGGAAGGAAGGAAGGCTCAGAAAAATTTCTACTATCGGTTTCCTAGAGGATCAACATGCACCGCAAGATGTCTGATGTCCCTATATAGCTTGTCATCTTTGCCGAGGTATTCGCTACAATAAAGAAGGGAAAAGGGAACGAAGCTTACCTGAGATATTTCGCCGAAGGGACGGAAGAGTTCGAGAAGTTCGGTATCAGTGCTTGAGAAAGCTAAGTTGCGAATGAAGAGACGGGCTGTCTGCAGGATAGTGTCTGTCGTTGGGTCTTTCGGCGACTCGGGTTCTGTTGCGGTTTTCGTGGCTACCTGTGATTCTATGAATGTCAAGACACAAAAAAAGACTATGATATGATGTGAAAGACGAACAGGGTTCTTCGAAGGGCCTGAGGTTGTACTCTCATCCTCGTCATCGGATTGCTCGAAAGCCTTCTCTACGACGTCAACATTCTGAGTCATCCGTCGTTTCATCCAATCAAGGTCTGAAATTCCCTCCTCCCTAACTCCACCATCTTCCTTGTCATCCGACATGGTCACGTCTTCGCTGATATCAGGCTCCGGAACGGTTGCGACAGGCAGCTCTGACTGAGCGTCGTTCGCCCAAGCGGGCCCACTTTTTGTTCGAGGCTGCATTACTTTCATGAATTCATCGAGCTGAGCATCAGACTTCGTCGTAGTGGAATCTTTCGACATTTTCGCTGTGTTAACGGTTGCCGGCTCATCGGTGAGCGATGGACCTAATCTGGGCCGCTTGTTCGGTCGAGGAACAGGTGCATTCTTTACGCCCTGTGATGCGTATGATATTCAAATAACGCCCGGGGAAACGGACAATGCAGAACGAACCTCAACAATGTTCACATTTATTCTTGTAGAATCAATAAAAGTTCGATCGAACCACGTTTTCGCAGCAAGCGCTTCCTGCTCTGTCTTATACCCAACAAATCCGAACCGACGCGCAGTACCATCGGGCTTAAGAGCAACCTTAACATCCGTCAGTGTCCCTCCTGGTCCGCCTTTTTGCTCGAAATGCTCTCGCAGACGGAGAGGATTAACGTAGGTTGGAAGATTCTTGACTATCAACCGGGACATGGTGCCTTCGAATAGTTAAGGAAAGTCAGCAGACGGCCACGAAAGAAATAAAATACACACACCTGGGAGAAACTTTCGAGGTACGAAAAATATGACATTTTATAACAAAAATGATGAAAACTCCGCACACGGCTATCGCCGAATTGCCTTTCTTGAAACTTGACCTTGCTCAGAGGACAGAACGAATACGAATAGATTATGACCTCTAAAACTGTCTTCTCTAACGAAAAGAACCCACGAGGGATTCCAAAAGCCCCGTTTCTCGTGAGCACCCCAGGGAAATTGGTCTTGGTGGCGCTGATAACAATATGCACGATAGGCAGATGTAGAGGAATATCTGGGTGGCCCAGATGCAGAAGTTGAAGGACCTTTGAAAAGCTTCCAGGATGCCCTAGCGTACGCATCACTGGTACTTATCACCTGCCCTACGCTTAGCTAGTAACGAAAGGACAGCAAATACCGATACATGGACAGCAACCTTGCCCAGCGGCGGGAAAGTCTAGAGGAGAAGATCCCCGATATCAAGAAGACGTTAGACATGGTTGAATTCCTTCAAGAACGGCTGGTGCGTGCATCTATTATTCAACAACGTTCAATTGTCTAATCAATCTCGTTAGGAAGGCAAGGGAAAGGCGTCAGAGGACATTGATGATCTAGAAGACGACAACCATTCGAAACCCTTGAAAACCACCTTCGAATTGAATGATACTCTTTATGCTGAGGCAGAATTAGAGGAAACTGACACCGTTTATCTTTGGTTGGGGGTAAGCATATCTTTCTTTTAAGTACGTTTTGATTCGGGAACTAATTCACTGGCAAGGCGAATGTGATGCTGTCTTATAAGATTCCTGCCGCGATCGCGCTATTGAAATCAAAACTCGAAGCCGCACAGACAACATTAGCGAACACTGTGGAAGACCTCGAATTTTTGAGAGAACAGCTTACCATCATGGAGGTGAACACAGCACGGGTTTATAACTGGGATGTCAAGCGAAGGAGAGAGAGGAGGGAGAAAGCGGAGGCATTGGCCGCGGCTGGGAAATCCAAGGACAGATAGCTTTTGTAAAAACGGAAACTTCGTCTGTATTCATACTCACTTGTTTATTATCCTTGCCATTCCATGCAACTTGATCGCGCAGTAGTACTCTAAGTAGATTATTCCCGATGATCCTCCCCTTCATTTCAGAGTAAGTACCATGTGAGCACAGTGCTCGAGATCGAGAGGAGACTGCCGGGAATCCTCGCTTCCATTAAAGTCGAATCGTTATGGCCTTCGTCAGTGCTAGAAACTGCTTAAAAAGTTCTTCGATTACACAGTTCATGCATAATGGCAGCACTCATCACAAATATCACCCTGCTATTAGTTTGCTGTTTTGTTATAAGGGCAGACTACCAGAGGCTACCAACTGCTACCACTGAATCTACGATGTAGTCATTGTGTAGTCACATAATTTGCACATGAGTACTTAATGGCAAATGCACGTTTGTGGGCCGACGTCCGAAACGGGAGCCAGTTCAAAGTTGCGGCGCGCCAGGCACGAAGTTCGGTGCCGACTTGATCACGTGCACATCATTTTTATGCATCCGGCTTCGCGCAGGCTTCGGGTCTGATTCTTTCATCCACTACCACCACCACATCACATTCTAACGCGACGCCTGCTCCCTACTCGTGCTACAGCCTTCAATGCGCACATCTTTCTCGAACCATGTTGAGACAATCCAAGCCCCGGTCACAGATGTTTGGCCTCGTCGCGTTCAGGGGGACTTCAGACCAACCCTAAACATCCAAGGATTATGCGAACTCCTGCAAATTGCCACGAGCGACGATGACAAAGTTTCAAGTCCTGAGTCTCCATCTGGAAAGGGCAAAAAACGCACCGCCGACGTCCCCACCCGTCGTCATCGGTCTTCCAAACGCACAAGAACCTCTGGAGGGTTCGCCATGCAACGTGACGAATCTGAACGGCATCAGCGGACTCTAGGGAGGCAGATGATTTCCTCTGGCCCATTTTGGAATACCCCGATGTGGAGTACAAACCCTTGCGCAACGCCCAGTTGTTCAAGAACACCGAAGTTGTCCCTGTTCTTCAACATTGCTTCGAGATCCAGTATACGAACAAGCCGGCCGTCGAAGGTGACATACTCCCTGCATGGAAGATTGAGGAGGAGCATCTTGTTGAATTTCTTGCTGAGTTTCAATCTCGTACTACTGAGCCGAGAACCATTGATCTCGGCGATGTTATTCTTGCAAGATACTGTGGACGTCTTGTCATTGTTTCTCCTTCTCTGAAGACCCGATCTTCATGGGTACTTCTACTTCCTTCTTTCGCCCCACCAATCGACCTTGCTTGGCAAGGCATCTCGTCTCAATTAGTTGAGGACCTTATGATGGCATGTTTCGTGTTAGAGTCCGAGGATCGTGCTGCAATACAGGCTCGTCTCGAGCTCGTTATACTCCCGTCGGGTACATTCAATATAGGGCAAAACGAGCTTCCCTTTCGACTTCAAGTCACCGCCAACGTGTCCTTCCGAGCTCCTTCGATCCATGAACCGTTTCGTCGCGAGACGAAGAAGAAACCATCCCAAACCGAAGATGCGCAGCGACGGGTGTTGGAATTTCTCTATCCGTCAGATGCTACGAATCCTGAATCGTATGATGGCGCAATGAATATACCGTTCTTCTACTCTATTTTGCGCCCAGCACCGCATCTGCAATCGCCTTCAACGCAGGAAGCCATGCAGCCGTCTGAGCTGCGTCCGACGCTCCTCCCTTTCCAGCGCCGTAGTGTCGCATGGCTGCTTGACCGCGAGGGAAAGGCGGTCACTTTGAATGGAGAAATTGTACCTAAACCCCCAACGACTGAATTCTCGTTTTGGGACAGAATCGAAGAAGGAAATACAACTTGGTATCTCAATCGGCTGAGTGGAATATTATTGTCGTCGCCCCCTGAAGAAACCCCTGTTCTGGGAGGGATACTTGCAGAAGAACCAGGGTTAGGGAAGACGTTGGAAACTATCGCTCTGATTCTCATGAACCCTGCACCACCTGAGAGAAATCCCACACTTTCGCGATGGGACCCAGAAGCACATCTGGAAGTCAAAGCGATAAAGGTGTGTATCTCATGCTGTTTCAAGTCTTTATCCAATTGATATTGGTTTTCAGACGTCTCTTATTGTCACACCACCTGCTTTGGCTTCCCAGTGGGTCGATGAATTGAGCCTGCATGCCCCTTCACTAAAGGTGCTTGTTTACGATGGGTGGTCGAAAGTTCCTGTGCCTATCACACGGACTCAGCTAGAAGAAGCTCAGCGCAAGATGCTGAAGGGAAAGGACAAGAAATCCAGCAAGGCCAAGAAACCGTCAGAACCCAAGTCGAAATCCAAGAGCAGGGAAAAAAAAGACGAAGACATGGACATCGACGAGGTTCAGATCACTGATGGAGACGATGCAGAGATTATGGATTGGGGCACATATGTCAACACCTTCGATGTGGTCATAACGACGTATACCGTCCTTCGGTCGGATTTTAACGTCGCACTAGCTGTACCGCAGCGTCCACGGCGGGAGGATGTTTATTATGCCAATGTAGAGAGACCACGCAGCCCGTTGGTCATGTGCGAGTGGAATCGTGTTATCATGGACGAAGTTCAGATGGTCGGGGGTGGTAAAACTGAGTTAGTAACCTCTTCGTCGCCAAACCTCCGTTACTCATCGAATGCTTCAGAGATATGGTTTCTCTTATCCCTCGACTATCCTCCTTCGCCGTTTCTGGCACACCTGCGCGTGCTCAGGTCGCAGATCTGAACCACGTCTTAAAGTGAGATCCTTGTTATATGCCTGGCTCATTCACCCTTCTCACTCGTCCTCCAGATTCCTACGCGTCGATAATATCGTTGGTTCGACTCGGCTGTGGAATCGAATGATCACGACAGGTTTTGGTGCAGCCCATTTTGCGGCACTTTTCCAGAAATACGCCCTCAGGTAGGCAGTCAACACTCCTTCCATTTCATTTCTGGATTCATTATATTTACTCAGGACATTGAAATCCGACGTGAAAGAGGAGTTAACCATTCCTCAGCAAACACGGTATCTTGTCAGTATCTCGTTGGGCCCTGTGGAGAAGCATGTAAGTGGTCCTTGCGTTGCCTTGATAGTGTATGTTCATTGCGTATAAACAGGTTTACAATCAAGCGGTAGAGGCGGTACTACTTGACCTTGGGCTAGACGCCCGTGGCGTTGCTGGATCAGAAGGTTGGCAAATTGACGGTGCCGTTCTCCGCTCATCGATTCGCAGACTGCGTGGCATATGCACGCATCCTCAGGTGAGCACGTGAGGTTCACCGTTCATCATCTATGGTCGTAACCTCTATCCTTTCCATGTCAGGTTGGCCAACTTCAACAACCAGGTAATCGGCTGTACAAGCCGGGAGCTGTGAAAACGATTGAAGATGTCCTCCAGGTGAGTTACACATTGGAATCCCTTGGAATGCAGACTCACATATCTGTCAGAATATGAGAGAAACCAACTGGCGAATCGTGATGGATGATCACAAAGCCAAAGTAAGACTTTATGGTTCTTGATATTTCTACTATTTACTGAAGTCTATCGCAGGTGCAATCACTCGTTCGGATTGCTCAACTGCAGAATCGGGATGAACAAGACGAAAACCGTTTTCAGCATGCGTTAAATACGCTCCTTTTGGCGGAGATGGAAGCGATGACTCTAGTTGAAGAGGCTCAATCAGCTCTGGATAAGCACATGGCGAAAGTTTCGACAAATAAAGAACACAGTCGACGTGAACTGTCGGATAAAAGGAAAGGCAAGCAACGAGAGTTGTCCGAACCCTTGTCCGAAGATGAAATTTCCGAAGACGACGAATCTTCGACCTCTCCCGCCACAGAGGAGCATACCAAGAAACGCGGTGCACTTCAGAATCGTCTTCGAGAATGCCGCATCGCCTTACACAGGGCGAAGTTCCTTCAAGGAGACATGCACCACGCACTCGGAGCTGCACATTCGGCCGATGAGGATGCTGCATATGCCGCAGCTGAAGCCATCAGGCGGGATCTTCTGAAAGGTCTGTTTCACTCTGTCCCCAACATCTCTCAATCTGAATGAGAGTAGGAACTGAGGAAGATGCTGAACGTGCCATGGATATTTTGGATCATGATGCCACAAGGAAGCAATTAACCCAGGATGCATTCATGATCGATGTCCCGTTCCTGGATGACTCCCCCATACGATCTCTGATGAAGAAATATCAACCAACGAAGACAGAGCGAGACACCAAGCCACAACCCCACAAGGTCAGATTGCATGATAGGGCAGCTGCATCGCACAAGCTGGTATGTACATTGCCTCCATTATACTCGGTGTGACGCTGATTTGGCCTTGCTACCTTTTCGTGGCAGATCGAAGAAGCCAATGAGATCATAGGTCATGTCCTCAATGACCAATCTGTTCTTATCTGGGAATGGAGGACCCACATTACGGCTTTGCTTACCCAGAAGCTGTCGCCTGGCGAAGACGAAGCTGACGGCGAGGAGTACCAGAGAACGCTAGACAATCAGGGCGAAGCTGAGACGTACCTCCAGTCTTACTCAGCTCTTTTAGCTGATCGTCGACAAGCTCTCTTAAATGAACGGACTTTGCTTGCTGCTCATGATGCACGCGAACAGAAGCTTCGAAACACTAAGGCAGCTATGAATGCTGTCCACGTAGCTGAGGCGGTATTGCAGCTCTCCGAGGACGTCGAGTTGCAGCCAGAGCATGAGGTACTGCATGCTCAACTGTCCGTTAAGCGGAAGGGTCTTCTCGCAGACCTGGAGGGTAGGGCTATTAAAAGTGTATGGCAATCAGTCATGTTCCGTTTCAATATACTGACTGGCCGCCATTTTAGGTTCTGGTTGACATAAACGCCTCTTCAACTCAAATCAAGCAAACTCAAGATCCTGAGAAACTTACACTTCAAGAAATTGTGGGCGAGCTCCGTCAGTTAATCGCCGAGCAAGGCATGTAACTCCTTCATCACCGAATGTTTCGTCATATTGAAACGGCTCTTCAGGCGCATTGATGGATAAGCTTGATGCCGATTTGACTCTCCTCCGCAAGGCTTTTAATCAGAGGATTCTCTACTTCCGCCAACTTCAAGAAATATCTGACTCCGTCGCTGAGGTCACATGGGAAACCACCGTCGTTGATGCGCTTCTGGAAACTTCTTTGGAAAAAGATGAACTAGATGCCAGGATCCACAGGACGAAGGCCCGACAGCGATACCTGGAGCACCTGACGAAGAACAAGGACGACGGCATCCAGGATGAAGATGAGGAGAGTTGCATCCTTTGCCGCTGCGAGTTTGCACGTGGATTTATAACCCATTGGTTAGCATCATTCACCTTATCGCCCGCGACCAAGTGCATGACTAATACGTGGCTGTCTACTAAGTGCTCATATATTCTGCGAAGTAAGTCATTTTGTCCTCAACGATATCTTCGGTTTCTGATATGCATAGGGATGCATGAAAGCGTGGCTTCTGCGCAAGGAAGGGAAAACCTGCCCTGTTTGCAGGTATGCTTTCGACCTTCCTTCGAACTTGACCAGCTAATCGTTTATTTCTCAGAGTACCGATTGATCCTGGTACTATTGAACGGTTCATGGTAGGCCAACCAGAGCAAGAGAAGCCGCCCCAGCGTTTAAACAACGGAGCCCCAATACCAAAATCACGTCGTCAAATTTCATACAACATGATAGGTAACTGATTGCCATGGTAGCTTTTTTGGTATCAGCCGACTCAGAAGTCTTGTGTCTCGTAGATCTTAACTTATTCAACGACATAAAATCAATGGAGTCCTTTGGCGACTTTGGGAGCAAGATACAGACACTTGTTCGCCACCTCATCTACATCAAATTTACTGATCCTGGCGCGAAGAGCATAGTTTTCTCGGCTTGGGCAGACTCTCTACATAGTGAGAACTAATTGCGCCTTGCGTTGATCTTACTGACATTTGTGTGCTCAGTTTTGCAACGTGCTCTCAAAGACAATGGTGCGTCTGCCCGCCTTAATCTTTCACTCTAAACTCAACAGTACCTAGGAATTCGGTGTCTGAGGATCGACCAAAAATCCAAGGGCGAAAGTGCAGCAAAGATGTTCAAGAATGACCCAGATATTCTCGTTCTACTATTACATGGGTCTGTCTTCTCACAACTATCGGGACAACGTTTAACTTACATTGCATGACTCACGCAGTGAAAGAGAGAATGCTGGCTTGAATATGACCTGTGCCTCCCGTGTATTTTTACTTGAAAGTGTAGTACATCATGGGTTTGAGATTCAAGGTATGACAGTTGTC
>JABCKG010000320.1:0-13425 GCA_018851835.1 Hypsizygus ulmarius | reverse complement strand
TTCCTTTCGAGGCTTCCATGTGGTTGACAGGTGCCACATGTCATCTCTGAGCCCAATTGGGGGTTGGTGGTGATAGGGTGGTGATTGCCAGCTCAAAGGGGAATCCAGAGATTTAGCAGTAAGCAGATAGATGGCTGGGGCTGGCCAATAGTTGGATAGCTGAAAAAAATGTAAAGCTGGGCTTTACAGAGAGACCTTACTTCCCACAGGGTATCAGCTTGACCAATATATAGGCAATGCGATACTCGATGTGGGAGTGTAAGGTGCTGGGTATTACATAATGCATCAAACTAACTAAAAAGGCAGCCTCGGAAGGTCTTGCCAAACATCGCTATATACAGTCTAGAGACCGTCCCGTTATAGCATGGTATGCTCCTGGCGAGGAGCATGCATACCTGGGTTAGAATATAAGACAGTGAATTCCATCTTCACATCTACTACGACAGTTGGTTGATATGGAGCTGAAACTGTGCAAGTGTTTCAACATCCAAGTCATAATGATGCTATATCAGAAGATAAGGAATGCAAATGAATGGCAATACATCTGCATCACATAACTGAGATTTGCCCCCAACACATACTGTTCTCCTGAGCTGCCATCAAATGCTGACCATTGAACACAGATCGAGTCCAGTTTTCTTGATGACTGAGATAAGAGAAAAGGGCAGTGGGTCCACTTGGGAAATTCATGCAACATGTTCACAACATGAGAACTGCAATTGCAGGCTCAATATTGAACTAACATACCATTTGCAATTTATTCAGAAGGAGTAGCTGATGCTTTGCAGGCTGGTGTTGATGGATGGATGCAACATCTGCACTGCTTTTTGCTGGGTATGTGCTTTGCCTCTGCCCTAGAGCAATGAAACAATTTGAACTATGCAGTCCATCTAATTGGCAGAGCACATACACTAGCTTTCCTTGACATATGATTGTAAAGCTAGGCATTACAGAGAGACCTTACTTCCCACAGGGTATCAGCTTGACCAATATATAGGCAATGCGAATACTCGACATGGGGGTGTAAGGTGCTAGTGATTACATAATGCATCAAACTAACTAAAAAGGCAGCCTCGGAAGGTCTTGCCAAACATCGCCATATATGGTCTAGAGACCGTCCCGTTACATATTCCTCTTTCAGATTGCATCGCAATCTAAAAAATCACCAAGAGCTTGAAAGCTCTTGTAACACAATAGCCTAAATCATAGATATTCTATGCCAGAAAATACCAGGAGGAGTGGTCCTCGAGGTGCAGATTTTGGTCATCATCTGAGAACGTAACAATTTGAGCTGCACGGAGTATGCAGTTTGATGTAAGGAGTGGTCCTTCCATCAGAGTAATATGGATCGAATGCGTAGTGGTATGCCTAGTCCCCATAGTTATGGATCAAATGCATAGTTGTACACCTAGTTCCTATGATGCATGACATGTGCATCAAATGGCTATGTTGTCAAGATGATAGCAAACTGAAAAAAAGTTTTCAAAGTTTTCTTTAACTCAAGGCATGTTCATGTCCTCTCGTTGTAGTTATACATATGAAGGTAGATGAATACTGATAAGATCGGTACCCTTCTGTATGCCCCTTCAAAATTTGGCTCTGGGTTTAATCACATTCTCTCCCCCTCCTCTGAAAAAAAAGGGAGAATACAGTGCAGAATTTCTGCACCATGAATTATAATATACAATAATGGTTTAACTTTTCTGAGGAGTATTTTCCTCAGTGCAGGTCATAAACATCTCTCGACAAATAATTGTCATCAAATTCTTTTCCGCCCATGTGCGCCATCACGCTGGCATGTGGCAGCCTGACATGGTATGACTTTATGTGACTTGAGTCACACACACCTTCTCTCTGCAACACGCATCCTCCTGCATGGTAGCGTTTGCTCATCCTTCCTACATCAACACTATCGATGATGGAAGACGCTATCTGGGGCTTCGAGGGCCCAGAATCATGCTCCTTAGACCAGAAGTCCAAGGCATCTGGTAAGTACAGTCCAATACTTGCATTGGGCTGTTGAGACAAGATGATCTGTCTTGTGTCTTGACTAACATCTTTTTCCAGACATTCTCGAGGATGACAGTATAGCATACTGTCGTCTGCATACGACGTTCGACTGCGATCACACGAATCGATCACCAACAGATGACGTGAGGGTTGGGGCAAGGACTGCCCTGGGGATAGATAACTGTGTGCTGTTGAGCGCACCGGTGACTGGTGAAAAGGTACATCACCATGTAGGATCATTTGGGGTGGCATTGAGAATGCCATCCATGCTGCATTGATCTCCTGTTCTAACAGGGAGCCCATGTACGCAAGCCTGAAGACATCAATATCGACATCTGCGACCCTTGCATCGCCGCATTTCCACCAGGTGCAAGATATAATCCTGCACCTCTATCTCTGCTGGCCCTGCCAGCTAGGTCGTTTCCTTGCCCAATGGCAAGAGAACTCATTGACTTTGCAGGAGGACGTCATCCAACATCCTTTTCCTCTGTTATCAACACATACAATGAGGAGGCGTCTTGGATGCCTCCACCGGCATTCCGAGTGCATGCAGACCAACTGTCTGCATGCCCCTTCATGCTGGATACACCAGCAAGTGCGTCCTCTCATCTTTTGATGAGAGGATTTGATGGTTTCAGGGGAGGGCACCATATAGTGTCCTCCTTGTTCTCCGTTGATCGATTCAGCAGGGAGGCATCCTGGACACCTCCAATGACTTCGATATTGCATGCAGACCATGTGTCTGCATGCCCTTTCATGCTGGCCATGCCAGCCATGGTGTCCTCTCATTGATCGACGAGAGGGTTCAATGATTCCAGGGGAGGATGCTGTATAGCATCCTCCTCATTCTCTATCATTCGAACTGGCGAGGAGGCATCTTGCACACCTCCAATGACATCAGACATATGTGCAGATCAAGTATCTGCATGCCTTTTCATGCTGGCTATGCCAGCAACTTTAGAACGTTGATCAACATCAACGTTTCTCGACTTTTCAAGGAGATGACAATTTTTGTCTCCCCTCTCAACCTTCCTTCCATGACAACATCATTCATTGTTGTACCTCATCGCCATTTCATCTATGCAATGACACGCAGCACTAGAGGCACCAACGCTCTCGACACCTCACTCAGCAATGAGGTTTCTCGATGATTTGAGGAGATGAGTATGCTTGTCTCCTTTCTGCAGATGATGATTCAGATGACAACGAGAATCTTCATCATCACTATCATCCTTGCTTCGTCGTGTGCTCACAATGTTTCTTTTGCTCTCTCAGAGATGAATTCTTTCGTCTCCTTGTGTCTGTGGGCTGGTGTGATGAGCATCTTGCTCATCCCTCGCCCTCCTGTGAGCATCAACAGATGCTCTCATTCTTTGGTCCTCTTCTCGGACTAATTGTACAGCATGCACCTGAAGGATGTTATCCTTCACGGCATTCTCGCAGGGCTGAACATCATGTTCACCCTTTCTCCTTGTCAGCGCTGCAGTGTCGACTTGCCATTTGTGTGTGATGGGAGCTTTCTCCTGCCCCTTCAAGTCCGAAATCCCTTGTTGCTGCAAGTTTGATGAGGGCTGTGATTCAGTCTATGGGAGTCGAGCATGCTGCTTGACTCATTCTGACTTCGAGTCCTGGATGTTTGTATGCATCTGGGACTGCTCCTCATGCCTCGATCGATGTGTTGGCATCGTGTCGGGCATGTTTCTTTGTTTTGTCCAGCCTGCACTGTTTGTTGCCTGCATTGTCGACGGTGTGGGCTGGGTTTTCGCACAGAGGGGCTGTATTTGCAGCTCCTTGACCTTTTGTGCAGTTGTTCGATGACTGACTGTGGGAGATGGCCTTGTCAGGTTATCTCGACGAGTCTCGTTGATGACTTGGTGGGTGGCATTCTTGACCATGGACTCATCGCGACTTCGTGTCAAAGTTTTGCGCATGGGTGTGGACGAAAGTGTTTGCTGATTAGTCTTATGATAAATCTTTTCATTATAAAAACTATAGCTACTCATATATAGAGTAGCTGTCTCATGTGTGGAGGTGGACGAAGTTCTTCGTCCACTCGTTTTCTTATGTAGATGTTCACTCACAGTTTGTGATACATGAGAAACTTGCATAGTACAAACACATGAATCGTTCGCACTACTAACAGTAGAGTCACGTGTTTTCGACTCATATAAAGGTGTTGGAGATGCCAAAACCTCGTTCAGCACCCAATGCTTGTTCGTGTACTTCACGTAGGGATTAAGTACAGCTCAATAATCGAGCTCACCAGGCTTCAAGTCTTGCAGAATCCAGTTGATGGATTCTGCACTTATAGGTTTGCAGAGATAATATCTCCCGCACTCATCAAAGCCACTACAGAAGAACTAAATATGTTCATTGGGGTCGTAATACATATGCGCATCAATTACGGAGTTGCTATGTACTCTGTAGCACCTATAAGAGACATTGTCGGTGTCATGCAATAAATCACAAGACTCGACAAGAGACTTGGCAGCTTCGCCATGTTGTTCGACATTCCGTGGTTCCAAAGAAGTTGTCAGAAACGGCACGTGCATCACCGTTTCCTTTCGAGGCTTCCATGTGGTTGACAGGTGCCACATGTCATCTCTGAGCCCAATTGGGGGTTAGTGGTGATAGGATAGTGATTGCCAGCTCAAAGAGGAAATCCAGAGATTAAGCAAGTAAGCTAGTAGCAGATGGAGGGCTGAGGCTGGCCAATAGTTGGGTAGCTGAAAAAAATGTAAAGCTGGGCTTTATAGAGAGACCTTACTTCCCACAGGGTATCAGCTTGACCAATATATAGGCAATGTGAATACTCGATGTGGAAGTGTAAGGTGCTGGATATTATATAATGCATCAAACTAACTAAAAAGGCAGCCTCAGAAGGTCTTGCCAAACATCGCCATATACGGTCTAGAGACCGTCCCGTTACAATGATAGATCTCAGCCTCTTAGATGTGGCCTCCCAAAAGGTGTGCCAGCTCTCTGTAATTTTCATCCCACAGCATCAGAATGTAATAAGCAGGTGCTCAAGTGTTAGGGCCATGCATCTCATGCAAGCTAACATGTACTGGGCACCTTTCTTTCAGGTAAGTCAGGATTGCACCACCATTACTGCATCTGCACTCAGCAAAAATGCCAACACTGCTATCTGCAGAAGAATGTGGCATGCCGGTGACTCAAAAGGGTGCCGAAGGCACTGAATCCAATGCGCCTGGATGACTCGATTCAGACGAGTTACAAACTTCATCTGAAATGCAGCAAATGTCTCTTGCAATATCCATCCAGTGTTTGAGCCAGGTTGCATTATTTCTGCATTGTTCATAATGAACACATAGATGAATACATATCAAAACTGTTTCTCATCTCCATCTGAACATTTCTGCTATGAGGGAGTTGAGAAGGTGCAAGCTCTCAAGTCAGAATGACTCGACATGCTGTGCAGAAATCCTGTGCTAGGCACAACAGCCGAGGTTGTCGAGGAAATGACAAAAAAAAAGACCTATATAATGTGAAGATCAGGCTTGAATTTCTTTCAAACTAGACAAAATAGATTCACGTGCGATCTTCATATATCTATAACAGTTCCGTCCTGAAACATTATGCTCCATACACTTAGAAATATGAAATAGCTTCTTCTGAGTATTCTAGTACTTGGAAGTTTCAATGTTGCCACGATCTTAATCTGTTGGTGGTTAGCAGAATAGACAAGATGTCAGTGGCGACGCTATGATTGAGTCTTGTGGTGCCTGTGAAACTGATCTCTATGGAACTTCATTTTTCATATTAGTTTTAACTGGAGACATTTCTGCTGAACACAGTATCTGTGAGTTGCTCTGTTAACATTTTGTGTTTTGCTCTACAAGATACAAGCTTATGCTATGGGTTGAGGTAAAAGGCCAACATCAAACTGCAGTTTCCAGAATAATTAGAAAGAAGATAGATCTTCTTAATAATAGCAAGCACTAGAAAATTGAGTGATCAGTATACACACATTAGACTGGGGGCTTGGCCTGTTTTATGGAGCCTTATACATATCAGGGTATTTGAGCAATGTGGACATCCATGAGGAGATTGTGAAAGGTTGTCAAATTAGGCACTAATCCTATTTGCACATGAATAAGTATCAATCAGTTCTTTCTTGGCTTGCAAAATGACATTCAAAGGGGGGTGACTGAAGTACATCTATGGCTGGCTGGAAGGAACTTGGATCTGAAAAAGACACCGCTTGTTCAACTACATATGCACTGTGCTGTTGAAAGAAGCCTGCTAATAGAGATCCAATTTAAATTTGAAGCATGAGAGGACTCACAAGAACACTAAAATGACATAATCTTTGAATATATATTCAGATCATTGATTTTATCATTGCCACTGGTGTTCTAGCAATGATTGTTAGCACAACTGTGATGTTACTGGAGATCTAGGTAACTCTGCCTAGGCACTGTGGACAATCATTTCCAGTCTCCTACCCAGCCATCGTTCTGAGGTTGTCAGAAATAAGAGTTGCATCACAGCATCATGTTGAGATGGACCTGTGAATAATTTTGTGATCCCATCATTCAGCCACATGAGAAATTTCAAACTCCTAACTCTTATTTCTTCCAACCTCTACATGATGGCTGGCATTTTACAACTGTAAACAAGTCAGCCACCTGGCAGTTGGCTGTTTCCTTTGCCCACTTTGAAATGTCATCTGGTGGATATCTACATTGGGTGATACACTGTGATGGTAGTACACTTTCATTTCCATTGTGTCGCATCTCGGTCACATTTGCCCTCCTCTCATCTTACTCTCACTGACATAGCACATTGAACCCAACAGAACAGCTACCTGATCTATGTCTCCAAAGTCACCCATGCCATTCTCACTGTGCACATTGCCTTTCCCAATGCAACAGGGCAGCACTGGATCCTAACCTATGGGCACATGTGTAACTGGTGGGACTATGAGTGTGCATGGCAGTCCCATTCACGTGGTCAAGTTTCAAGACCAATGTCAGAGTGAGTGGGGCTGTGGGATGTCGGCATCCTGGAGAGCGCAAAGGAAGCTTTGGTATATGAGGTATTTGGGCTTGGCTCTTCTGGGGCACATTCAGATGGGGGTAAACAACTTTGGCTTTTATAGTTGTATGTGACTACAAGAATTGAATTGTTATACACAACGGCAGGCAGCTGTGTAAATTTGTGATTCATGTACACCTTTTCTACTGTACGGCAGTGGCTGTACTTCTAGCATCATCTGAATCAGAGTCAGGATGAGAGAGAGAACATTCAGTATTTGCTATCAGGAGTACCAAAAGTGCGAAGGCTCATATTTTAACTTATGATACAGTATTGCTCAAATAGATGATTGTAATATGACAGTTTGATAATGGTACTGGATGTACATACTTTAGTATTACATACAAGAACAAATAATCAAAACACGGACCACGTGGTATGCTCGATCGAATGTGGAAATATGTCTCCAGTGGCTGACCTTGTTTACAGTTAGTAATTGTCATGGAGATCCTGTGGGCACCTTCAGAGTGACCTGCACCCACACCCGCTCAAATCTGCACCCACTGCACAGGTACGGGGTACTCAGCGGGACCAGGCATGAACCTGGCAAGTATTGCAGGTATCTGATACCTGCAGGTTAGGTTGCGGGTTGGGTACCAATGGCCCATACATTATATTTATAGCGACTAACGGAGAAATCATATGTAGACCTAGCTATCAAAATCTCAATCTCCTTTCAGCCCTTCCTCAGATGCTACCTCTGGTTGTGATGCAGCAGCAAGGACATCCTTGTCCTTTACAAATCCTAACTGACTCCAAGCTCCTAGGCACATGAGTGCCCGTGTTGACTCTACAGAGAGGCAGTTTTGGACATGAGATAAGATCAGCCATCCTTTGCTAAAGATACGCTCAACATCAACAGATGTGGCTAGGACTGAAATCAGATGACAAATGACATGAACATGTTGATAAAACTCACAAGGAATGGATAGATAGTCCCTTGCCATATGTGAGAGGTGGAGGAAGACAGACTGCTTCAAGTGCCACCTTAGATGCTTCCTCGACATTAGTGCTGAGATAAACTTGAAGTTCACTGCGTAATTCAGCTGTGATAGGTGCCGAAAGTAATGGGAGGTTGTCAAAGACATTGGCAGAGTATGAAGTGGATGGTTTCTAATGCAAGCATGAAATTGATTAATCTGTTGCTGAAAATTAATATAGACATACCAAGGGAGTCTGTTCCTTGACATCCACCTCAAGGTCAGCATAGGCATGTGCAAACTCATTTTCTATAATCTCCTAAGCTGTTTCGATCTACTCAGGCTCCCATCTGACTCTTTTGAAATAATCAAGCTTAAATTGGGGATGAAGAACTACTAATTATCAGTATGATCCTCTTTGTACAAGGAATATAACTTACTCATTGTGATATGATAGATCTCAGAGTGGTTTATCTTGTTATAATAGCTGTTGAGGAGGCACTTTCCCATTGTCACAGTGGCCTGGATTGCAAGTGAGTATACTGGATTGATAGCTTGGCTAGCAAGCTGCAAGTCCAGGTAGTCCATAGCCAGAATTACAGTTGTGATGTTTAGGGTCGCATGAGAAAAGAATAATGTGGTATCTTTGAAGTTCTGTAATGCATTGAGGGAATGAAAGAAAATGCAAATGAGAACAATGACATATCTTCAAAACATCTCAGAGCTGTCTTACGACCTCCCACTCAGCATCTGTCATCTCATATTGATCAAGCTTCATCACCCGCATGTTGATAAGACTGTTCAGTGCCAGCTTGTAGTTGATCGCAAAGGTAAGCATGTCGTATGTTGAGTTCCATTGGGTCGAGACATCACAGGGCATCATCTGAGGCCTTAGCTTCAGTTGTTCGAGAGTTGACCACCATTGCAGAAGAATGAGTGTTGTCGAGTTCTTGATTGCATATGTGACCTTGCAAAGCTGGATGATGTGGACATTTGTTTGCTATGCGCTTCTCAATCTGAGATTGAACTTACCTTCACCAGGACAATACAGACAGATTGCACTGCCTTGTCAAGTTCCTCACATTCGTCTTGAGACATTCCACCTCGAGGATCAAGGATATCATCACTATCATCTTCGTCTTCAGTTTTGTCAACTTCTTCAGACATTTCTTCCTCCTCTCGCAAGATTTCGCCAGCAAGCTCATACAATTCTTCCACAGTCGCATTGTAAAGGCCATCTTCCTGAGATTTTGGTACATCAAATTGTCGAATTATTGCCTTTGCAACAAGGTTCAGGATGTGGGTAAAGCAGCGTGTTCAGTTTGCTGCTCCTGGGAAGTCCTCGAGAAGTTTAGCGAGCTCAATGATCATTGTGTCATTGTTCGAGGCATTGTCACATGTGATGCTGAGTATCTGGATAAAACATCAGATGAGTGTTTGTTTCCTTTTTTCAACCATGGAATTGCTTACTTTGTCTGCAATTCTGAAGTCATTGAGTATTTTTGCAAATGCAGCTGCAAGGTTGTAACCCAAATGTGATCTGGCAACCTCAACGAGATCTAACAGTAATGACACTGGTATGCCATCCTGTTCAAAATGCACTGTGACTGCTATGTATGCCTTGTAGTTAGGTGAAGTCCATGTGTCGGTCCCAAAGCTCAAAGTTCCTTTGTGCTCCTGCACATAGATTCATTTAGCCTGTCCCAGCAAACTATACTCAAACTTACCTGAAGCATCTTTGCAATCTGTGCACGGGCCTTTTCAAACACAGTCTTCACATCCTGGGAAACTGTTGCGGGCAATGGTAGTTTGTATCCTGGCCTTTCTGTCTTCATTAGGCACTGGAACCCCTGGTTTTTGACAATCCCAAATGGACGCATACTCTCGGATACCCAGCGTATGATCTCAGCATTGTCGAAGCTTATTATGCACATGCTGATTAGGAGTTGAGGTTCACGTACCGAGTTTCTGTTGCTGTGTGCTTATGATGTGAGTACATGATATTACCTTTTCCTTTCAACCTTGCAAAAATGGCTGTAATTGACCCATCCTTTAGCTTTGCATCTACAATGACAGCCCTCGCACTTTTCAGGTTTCTCGTCGCATCTGCAGCCTCAAGTGTCTCTTTTCTCCAGCACATCTTTGCATGCTTCCGAAGGCCATCAGTCGAGTTCTTGTCTGATGTGTCTAGGTATCATCTGACCTGTCTAGCATTCTTACCCTTTCTCTTACATCCTGATGCATAGCACTTGAAGGTATGAACTCAGTGTGAATCAACATACTCAATGATGGGAATAGGTTTAAAGAACACATATATTGGTGCATTCCAATCCTTCATGAGACGCTCTATATTTCTGATGAGTATATATTGTCATAGATTTTATTGCCATGTACCGAGCTCTGTCTCTTCCGTCTCCTCACCCTCATCTTCATTGCCAGGCTGGGCAATTTCTTCAATTTCATCATCACTACCATCAGCTGCTTCAAGGATTACCGTTGCATGCCTTGGCATTTCAGTTACGTGTTCATCTTCTTCATCATCAACAACCTCGACTGAGGCACTTCGGCAGCATATTGCCTGGCTTTGGGCATGGGTGAGCTTTCTTATTTTGATGGCATCTGAATCCACATTGTCTTTATCGAGTACTTTTGCAGCAAGGTTACATTTATGTGTACTTGACGCTCTTGGTTCGGGGGTGGACTTGGGAGGCATTGGAAGAGGGAATGTTATCATGTGTTTGTTTCTGCAAGCTCATCTTAGGTCTACAGTTCTTCGATCATAAGAAGGCAACTCAGTTTCATTAAGTAGCTGTAAGGTAGACTGGGAAGTCAATGACGGGTCTGAAACTCGTCCCACGGGAATGGGTTTCTCTCTGGGTTTGACAATGCCCACCTGTACCTGTACCCGCTGTACCCATACCCGCAACCTGTAACGGGTTTACTGACCCATGAGAATCACTATTTACAGTTGTAAAAAGCCAGCCGCTGTGTAGGGCTTGGAAAAATTAAGAGTGTGAAGTTTGAAATTTAAGTTCATGATGGGGTCAAAGAAGATGCCTTGAGATCTAAATATACATCTTGCTCGCTTTTCTGAGAGACAAGTGCATGAACAAATTTCTCCCTACCCTGAAACTGTGGCTGGGTTGGAGCCTGAATCATTTTCTGCAATGCCACAGTCAACACTGGGAGTTCATTTCTCCAGAATAGTCATGCTAGGCTAAACATTAAATGCTATGCCAGGAATGCATCCAGGACTCACGAGATATATGGTACACAAAACACCTTTGATAACTGTATTTTGATTATATTGAGTTCCATCTCCAAAATTTGTGTACAAGCCAATGGCAGTTAAGGGTCATGTAGAAAGGCTCATCCTGAACATGGTGGCACAATTTTGATCAAAGCAATTGGTTTGGAAGATATTACACCCAGGCAGGTAGGCAACTCCTGGCATGACGATAATCACATCACTGAATATTTGAAGTTGGCGAACATCGCCGTTTAGAAAAATGTCCCCAACTGCATGAACCCTGAAAGAACTGCTCTGAGTTGTTGTCATAGTCAAAGCTTCAGGTATGTGTGTTGACTCACAATATACATTGTAATAGTAACACGGAGGTTGAAACATGAATATGGCAATTATGAGATCCATCGTGGCTGTGAGCATAATTGAGGCCGAGGCATAAAAATAATAAAGGATAGCTAGACCCACTGACTAGATGCATAGGATGTCAATCTTCAAACCCACATACAAAGACACCGATCCTGAGAGGTGGATGCAGTCAAATCAGCAGACTGCCCACAATCCTTCTATTCTGTCACTGGAGTTTCCGATGCAAATGCACAGAGACAGAAATTTGATGACAGACAAGAATAGAACAGATCTCCCATCATGATCTAGCAGAAAAGTTCACTGCCATTGATGTTGGCAATATATTCTTGAGATTCCACATGAGGGACCTTCCCATGAATGTTCAGTCATCTGTGATGAGGCATATTAAAAGGAGATTGGCTTCACTCATACAATGGCAGTGGAAAATGGATAGAAGTTCTGAGACTGCTGCACAGATTATTATTGAGCAGAAAGCACTACACCTACCAGACTCTCAGAAAAACACCTTTCTGCCAGCTCACACTAGAACAGCTTGTTCTATGAGATTGACATCAATGCAGGCCCCCCTGAAGCAAGTATGCTTAGATGAGCCTCAGTTGAATGCACAGCAAATGTGCAGAGTGGCAATTCTTTTGATCATGAATGCGCATTTGGTGCACCAGTACTGAGCTCATTGATTGGTCCTGTACTTAGATGTCAGTTCATCTTGAAATCAATCAACCCCAGCATGATGCTCATGATGACCACTGGAGGTGAGTAAATGTCAAGATCTGTGGAAAAGATCCATGAATGCACAGCATTCACTGCAACAATCTCATCATGGAAGTAAAATTGGAATCAATAAGCATTGATCTCCAAATAGTAGCATAGTTCACAACCATTATAGCACCCTTCAGCAATCTGCAAGGAGGCTGCAGCTGCAGATGTCAGATGTGAATGAGCATTGAGAAATAGAACAACAGCTTTGTTATTGAGGATGGAAGCAAAATGATGTTGGGGTACATTTGGCACTCAGGACTTGAGACGAAAGGGGGCATGCACTGGACCAGATCTGCTGAGAGCCAAAACACCTCCAGTTTTCCCTTCAAATACCTATGTGTACTGGACTGGTGTACTTAGCCCTGTGTCAGGTACAGGCAAAGTACTCCAGTACTTTTTTTTTTTTTTTTTTTTAATGTTTATTTAAATGTCCCCTGGGGCGAAGCCCTATGGGGGACCTAACAATGTGTACGCTAAGAGACGGACTCTATGTCCGTCCACCTTCCCCGTACCCCTCCCTGGCACCAAAGGGCTCTGGCGATGGCGTGTGCACTGCGAACTGTGCACTCCTCCTGCCATCCTGAGACCCCCTTTGGTCCCGGCAAAGAAACGCCGTTGGGAGCCGGTACTTGGCTTGATGGGGTCGGTGCGTGTATCGTTCTCTCTCTTCTTCGGTGTCATGTGGTGGCTTCCTCGAACTTTTAAGTACCGGCTATCCCAGGCTCGACATTAGAGCACTGGGTAGCAGATACGGGTTGTAGGTGACGGCGGCTGTGAAACGGGTGGGTTAGTGGCGCTGGATTGGGACCGAGTCCAGTGCAGCTTTCGCAGGTCGACGCGTGCAACGCGTAAGGCGGTAGACGCCATTGCTCCGGGGCAATGAGGCCGTAACTTGTGTTGTTGTTCTAGTGGTTTTCCTGAATAGAGTGCGTTATCCGCGTGTCGTGTGAGTTAGTTTGAAACAGTTCCGTCACCTTGTATGCGCGTCAACCTCTTCGTTCTGGCAATATATTTTGCCAGTTGCGCTATGCCCTTTTCACTTCCCAGAATGAACCGCATGTC
>JABCKG010000318.1:0-13487 GCA_018851835.1 Hypsizygus ulmarius | reverse complement strand
TTCACAACACGCAACTTATTTCCATAAATATAAAATTCACAGACAGTGCCCCATTTACAGCTCATCTCTTGGTTGCTCATCCTGCAGAAGCTCGGACTCCACATCTCGACCAGCTGCAGCCTCAGGCTCTTTGGCCGCCTCGACTGTGGTACCCTCGGGCGCGGCGGCACCGGCATTAGCGAGTACATTCGCATCCGCAGTTGCCATGCCGGAGTGGATGAGGCCCGCATCTGCCAGCTCCCTCGCAAAGCGCGCAATCTCTGAGTCGTACTCTTCCCACTCAGGAATCTGGCGTGCACGCGCGAGCTTGGGCTCCTTCTAAAAATGTAGATGGTATTAGTTATCTGTGAGTAAAAAAATGGCATCTTCTCGCGGGAATGAATCTCACCGTGAGCGGATTTTGGCACAGATCAATCGTCTTGGCGCGATGCAGTCTGTCCTTGCTGCCTGGAAGGAAGTGAGTGAAAAGGAAATACAGCCATGGTCACTCCTTGGGTTATTTTACTTACACCACGTTTCACACTGTAAGTGTTGGACGATTAGATCCATAGGAAGGGCGATATGAGCGAAATACTTACCCAGAGCCAATCCTCATGCAGAGAGAACTGAGGGGAAAAAAAGAACAGTAAAAACCCATCAGAAATTCATGGTTGGAATAGCTTACGATTGGAACCTCTCTCTGAAGGTTGTTAGGCAAATCTATATTGGTTATTTATTAGCTTCATTTATCACCCTCGTCAAGAAGGAAACATACCTTGGTCTAAGTTTGCGAGGGAGTTCGGGTCAGCAGACAACTGTTGATATTGTCCACGAAGGATGTCCTAAAAAGCGAATATGAGCACTCCAGAGATGACGGACGCAGACAAGCTGAAGAACATACTCCGGCTGCGAGCTGCGACGTAATCATGAGTACCATATCGAAGCCTCAGAAGAACAAAACACACCTGTCGGAACCGCACAAGATCAACCACATACAACGCACTGCATAACATACCACATATCAGTCAAACCATCTATCCAAACAAATTTCCACGCACCTGATATGATACGGTCTCCCCTGCAAAAACTCCTTCCAATACCCCGTCTTCCAAAACCTGAATCCCTCCATATCCGTATTATCGTCTCCCATCGGGGTATAACCATATGGCGCGCCCTGCAAATCCAAGTCAACCAGTTCCTTCAAGTCCGCGCGCACGATTTGGTCCGCGTCGACGAAAATGACCTTCTTGAGGTCCATAGGGAACAACACGTCGAGGAATAGGATCTTGTACGCCCAGATGATGCGCTGCTTCTCCGTCTGCTCGCGCAGCCACGACGGCCATTTGTAGGTCACAAGCTCATATTGGAAGTGGTATTTCCGAGCGAGGTGAGGGATGAATTCAAGGAAGGAGGGTGAAAGGAAGTTTTCGATGAACCAGAATTTGACGGTGCTCTTCGTATTGCGAAGGACGCTGAGGATCATGATCGAGGCAAAACGCTAGATGCTGAGGTAAGAGAATGCATTTCATCCAGGGTTCAAGAACGCGTACCTCATACAGCAAACCTGAAGCGACAGTGAAGATGTTGATTTCAGCCTGTTCTTCAGTCCTGGCCAATGCCGTCTCCTTAGGTTTAAACAGAGACGTAAGCCTGCAATCATCAACCCACAACGAAGTCAGGCACACAGAAACCCACAACAACGAAAGACTCACTTTGCCTTGAGTCCCCCAAATATCCCACTCAGCCCCTGAGACTCGGGCTTTGCCTCTTCCAGCACATCCGCTCTCTCCATTCCTGGTAGACGCGTCAACCGCGGATAGAGCGTCAGCCCCTCGAAGCTCGTCAGCGTAATCTCGCTCCCGCCCTCCTCCACTGTCGGACTGTCCCACCCCTCGTTGCCCACACTCTGCATCCTAAAGATCTCCCTCCCGCGCCCGGGGCGGATCCCCAGCCCAAACACACCCGGCGTCGCCTTGAATTGGAAGTACCCGAGATTCGCGACGACCTGCGTGTCATCAATTGGCGTGCCTTCGCCCTGAGTGAGCTCAAGCTGGACGCCCCGCGGAGGGTTGCCGGCTGGGACCTCTCGCGCATGCCCCTCAATGACGAGATAGTCAAGAGAGAAAATGGCGTCTACACTATGGTCGCTAGGTGAGAGACTGCCGAGCTGGATGTTGTCGAGGTCGTAGAGAGCTTCATGGGGACGAACAAGCCAAGATGAGGGGACGTCCATAGCGAGGGTATAGATGGGCTCAATGGGAAGGTCTTGGAATATGGCTTGCGATGGGATCTCGACGCTGTGGAGAGACAGTTTGAGGGGATGAATGAGGGTAGGGAGGAGGCGAAAATTACCCGTTTTCATCGAAGGATAACGATGGGAGGAGGTCGTAACGATAGAAATTTTTCAAAGGAATCTTTTATGACATTCGAAGTCAGCGAACCTTCCAGTGAGATTTCACTATGACAATTCTTACCTCTTTGTGACGAGTCGGGTTAAGATGCACTTCAATGAAGGTATCGGGTATATTAGACAACCACTGTCGTAGGTCAGCATGAGCCGTTCGTCATCATCTAACTAAGGCCGGTGGAATTTCACCTGCAATATGCTCGACCACTTCTGCGCGGTCGCGCTCAAAGGATCCATGATAACCGCAATATGGTATAATGCAGTGGTATTATCACCAGCCTCAAAAGCTCTGCATCATCGACACATGTTACAACGTAAGCCGAGCCAGAAGAGTCAAGATAGGCCTTACGTATATTCCGAATCCAAAAGCAGGTATTGCTTGTTCCGGGGGCGCTGTGGCGCATCGAAGAGGCCAGTCTCGCTGGGATCAGGAAGTTGAATGGAGGATATGACAGAAGCGGCCATTGAAACGAGTTGAGCATATGTTTCCCTGCGGAAAGGGAATTGAGATCATGCTTGTAAATGACAACAAACAGGCTGAGGAAGATGGAATGGCAAACCGATCAAGCTCCGAAGAAGAAGGATCTACGGCTGCCAATCCCTTCATCACAGGCTCCGCACGCTTCCTCATCTCATACGCCTCTAAGGCCGCGAAATCTGCTGCACGGAATTCACCAGCATCAATGGGTCCAACGATCTAGAAAAAGGAGTTACGATCTGACCACAAAGAAAATGAAAGAGAAGGGCATACGCGACCATTGACAATTAATCCCAACTTCCCTGGTGTAACTCCTACATCCCTAGCAACCAGCCGGCTCGCCCTGACGTAGTTCGCATACTGATTCAAATCGAAGTTTGCTACCTTCACGCCGCCTGTCAAGAAATGCCAAATCTCTTCCTGCGATGATGACAACACCGTCTGCAGACCCAAAACAGGCCCATCCAGGCCGAGAGCGTGAAGGAGCTGTGCTGGGGAGGCTTGGGCAAGGCTGTGGGACGTGAGGAGGTGGGCAAGCAGCCAGGATCCGGTGGGGCGCGGTTTGGATTCGTCTGGGTCTGTGGATGGGTTGTGAATGAATGAGATGCGAGTGTGGGAGTCAGGAGTCTGGGAATACAACATCAACCTAAGGATCAGTAGAATGTCGAGTGCAGACGCACAATCGAAAGTAACGCCTCCTTGACGAGCCCCAATCCGTCTTCATTATCCAGATCAGCGATGACATATATACTAAGAGGAATGACGGGGGTCTGAGCTGGCACCAACAAAAGAAGTGAGCGGCAATATCATCTCTCGATATCCTGGGACTAAAGATAACATACAAGGGTAAACGAATCCAGCCGGGGAGATACTATAGCCCGTGCGGCCAAACAGGTCAGGGAGATTGAATATTCGGAGACTTCCTGGAGTCGATGCAGGAAAGATGTATCGGTTCCTTCGCAGGCTTGTAGTGGGAAGATCGTAGAAATAGGTCGACATCATCTCGTTCTGCTCTTCTTTGATCTTTCCTTCGTATACCTGTCATAATAAAACGCATGAAAATTATTGAGAGGCATAATCGAAACGCATGGAAAGGAGGCACACCTGTTCCTGCAGATACTGCATCTGGCGCCCAAGTTCAGTCTGCATAAGCCTCAAAAAGTCCTTCCGAAGTAACAAATAAGAATAAGTAAAATCAAAGGGCAAGCGACATACGTCATCGAACTTGAAATGTTTTCCATTCAGGAAAACATGCCCTTCAGACGACGCGCTCAAAGTCGCACCAAGTCGCTCAACGTATGCGGCTGTGCTCTTCAATGGCGCATCTGGTGTCACATTCCCCGCGATGATATCGTCAAGGCTCGCAACAGCATGGTCTGGTGTGGTTTCAATCTTTGCGAACTCGACGAAGAGCGCGCGGACGTTATCCCAAGAAACTGTCTGCGTTCCTTGCTCGATGTTTTGAGTGGCAAGCAGCTAAGATGGTAGTCTCAGCGAGAACCTTGAGTGGAAAGTGTAGGCTGATGGCACACCTCGGAGAAGAAGGCTAACGTCTTCTTGCGGCCGTAGTTCCGGATGAGGTAGAAGAACAGCTTTGCCATGCGAATTCCTGGATTAAATCATTCCTGGCTCAGCTTGGCCATACGGACAGACAGCCAGGTGTGAGTACAATACCTTCGTCTGTTTCAGTGATGGGAACGACCCCAAATCGGATGGGCAAGTTTCTATTAATGATATTCACCATGGGACCGGTTACGAAACCTAAGCTCGATATCTGAGAGAGGTCGAGCACGAGGACAACATTGAAGAGGTTGAGTCTGATATTAGGCATACCGTGATGCATCGCACGGAGGAGCTTCGAGTTCAAATTCAACCCAGTGAGAATAATGGTCAAGCCGTTCTGCAGAAAACTCGACGCACTGAATACATCGACGGACTCCATCGTTCGTATCTTCCAAATAAGTCAGCATCGAGTGAAGCAAAAGGGAAAAGATGAGAAACCACTCACCGCTTGTCCTTCTCCATATCGTTCCACCAAACGATCACCTCCCCGCCTTCTGGTCTGTCACTTGCATCAAATAGCCCATTCAGCACATCCGCCGCACTCCCTGCCCTCCCTTCGCCTGCCCCTGTAACGCTCGACTGCGTAAGCAAATCCAGCACTTCTGCTCTCGCAAGCCCGAGCTGCGTCAAGCTCATCACTGCAGTCCTTTCCTTCCGCAAAAGACGCAGCAGGCCAAAAGGGTTAATGTCCTTATCCTGCACGATGGCGCCATTCAGCCAGAACATGTGGACGCCACCTGGGGCTTTCAATGAGTTCGCATGGATCTCCGTCGAGAGGCTCGAGTTGACAATGACACGTCGTGCAAGAGATGTGGCGTATTTGGGGAAATTTTGGGAGAGGTGTTTTAGGGTGATTAGGGGTGAGGAAGAATCGGCTATAAGTTGGGTGGCTTGAAGGCCAAGGTCTAAGGAGTTTACGTGTGAGAGTTAGTGTAATAATAGCTTGAACATAAGTACCCTTGAGCTCTGCCTCGGACAAAGGAGTCTTGCTACTCGGAGCAGCCGCATTCTCATGGTAGTGTTGTATGAAAGTGATGACGGGATCCACATCCGATTCGGAGTTTTCGCGGTCCAAAGCAACTTCCTGACTTGTGCCTATAACTGTATCAGGAGAACCGAGAGAATCGTGATCTACTTCGCAACATACCACTAGATCGAGTGTTCCTGTCATCTATGGCCAGATAGTCCATTTTCTTCAAGTTCAGCGCAACACCGTAGCCGGATAGATAGTTGCGAACGCCATTGTCGCGCACCTTGGGAGGAATATGGCGAAAGACATATTCCACATGAGGATCGGACTTTCTGGACAGGGAAAGCAAGTATGAATGAAGTTCCCTGAAGTTCTCAGAGAAAGGAGATGCGTAAAATATTGCGGTTCGTGGTGCGTGCTGTAGGGTGCGTGATGGAGGGGGGTAGATGTGGTCGAATGTCAGAAGCTGAGGTCTTGGGAATGGACTAGATACTTGTCAGATTCGTGGCATGTGGGTTTTCAGCGTAAGCTCACTTGTCGCTCTGTGATTTAACAGCAGGGTCAATGGTTTCTGTCCCGGCAAGCTGAACGAGTGTGTCGATGTCGCAAACAACCTCCCCGTACCAGTCGACCCATGAACCACACTCCATCCCAAGGCTGCTGTTGTGATGATTCACGTAATGCTGATAAAAGGCTTCAATCTTTGGAGTGGCTGAGTGCAGAGCCAGGTTCATTTCAACAGCTGCAAGAGATCCAGGTTCGGCGAGAAAACCATTGGTAGCGGCAATCTGCAGCGAAGCCTCATGTATAGCCTCTGGAGACATTTTTTGCGGCAAAGGTAAGTAGTCTGGGTTCGTTAGAAAATTCAGTAAAGGAAAGAAGGCATTTGGGTTGTCGAGCGCGACAGTCTCTCTAATAAAATAGTCAGTCGGCTGTGAACAACGATCAAGCAGAATAAGCAGAATACGTACAGAGCTTCTATGAGTGGCGGCGGTGCTGGCCATGATGACTTCAGTGTGACTTTTACTGGGGGAGTAGCAGCATTTCCCCCAATTACTGCGAGAGAGAGTCCGAGAAGCTGGAGGCACCTGAATCGCCTCATCTTCCCTCAGAATGTCCGTAGTGTGGTATAACGGTACCAGAAATCCAAAAAAGGCAGTAGTATCTAGAACATGCAGCACTTGGAGGTACGGAAAGAAAGGTGATCAACGTGACGAACGACACGCGTAAAGTTGAGCGCCGGACTTGAAGTTACACGTCAACATTTCTGGACGGGGGATCTTATCTTATCTGACGAACACGTGCTGCGTTTTTTCAAATCTCCCGGATCCGTGGCTTGACTTTGGCTCAGTCATCCAACTCTCTTGAACGATCTCAAAAAACACTATCGAACGCGGGAATACCAGCAATCCTGAAGATATGGAGTTCGTACCCGCTCCCCCAGTCCACCGCGTCCTATGCGCGGACTGTGGTACGTAGATGTCGCCTGCAAGAGAGATTTGAAATTAATTTGTGTTCTTAGGCACACCGATCGTACCAAATTCTGCGAACATGTGTGTAGCATGTCTAAGGAATACGTGAGTTGGATCAGTGCTTAGAGCTGGGATGATATTGCTGAAACTGGTTCCGCCGATCACAGTGTGGATATCACAGAGGGAATTCCAAAGCAAGGTACATACTTATATCATCAGTCATCTGAATAGCAGATCAAACCCTTCTTGAATAGCCTCTGTGTCATTTTGTCGCAATTGTGAACGGTTTCTCTCGCCACCCCAGACCTGGACGCTTGCACGGCCAGAATCAGCGGAACTCCTCTCGATCTGCTTGAAAAAGCTGAAGGGCCTGAATAAAGTTCGACTCACAGAGGCACATTTCATCTGGACGGAACCTCATTCAAAGCGGTTACGAGTGTCCATGACAATTCAGAAAGAGGTGAGTTGCGCGGTCTTCCATTTTCATCTAGGAACTAATCGAATATATGAAAAGGTCCTAACGAACACGATCCTTGAACAAACATTTGAAATCGAATACCTGGTCCAGCATGGACAATGTCCCGATTGCGCGAAACTAGCAGCCAAGAATACATGGAAAGCACTTGTGCAAGTCCGCCAAAAAGTTCCCCACAAAAGGACGTTCTTGTATCTCGAACAGCTAATTTTGAAGCACAACGCACAAAAAGATACCATCTCTGTGAAAGAAGTCAAAGACGGTCTTGATTTCTTCTACAGCTCTCGCAGCCACGCTCTCAAGATGCATGAATTCTTGCAAGGTGTGGTTCCGGTCCGGTACGCTCACCGAACCCTACTCTGCTTATCCCAAAGATCCTAATCCTTCCACCAGATCCAAGGCATCAGAGCAAATCATCTCTTCCGATATTCACACCAGCACCGCCACCTTCAAATACACCTACTCCGTAGAAATCATTCCGATCTGCAAAGACGACCTCGTCTGCATCCCACCAAAACAAGCCCGCGGAATGGCCAGCATTTCCCCTCTCACTATCTGTACACGCGTCGGCAACTCCATCCACCTCCTCGACCCCTCAACCCTCCAGCATTGCGACATCACAGCCCAAGTGTACTGGCGCTCCCCGTTCCACACTCTCGCAACCATAACTGACCTTGTTGAGTTCACCGTGCTCGACATCGAGCCTGATGGGCGATACAAAGGCAAGTTCGTCATGGCGGACGCTCAGGTCGCACTCGCCGGTGCATTCCGCTCGAAGGCAACGAATGGGGATGATGACGACGATGACATGATGGAGTACGATTCCGCGCGCGGGGTGAGCAGCCAGATTTACCACACACGCACGCATCTAGGCGCCATCTTGCAGCCAGGCGACACAGCGATGGGGTACCACCTCACGAACAGCAACTATAACTCGGACGACTTCGCGAGCCTCGAGCCCGCACGAATCCCAGATATCATACTTGTGAAGAAGGCGTATCCAAACCGGAGGAAGAAGAGCAAGGCGCGGACGTGGAAGTTGCGGAGTATCTCGAAGGAGGCTGGAGAGGAGGGTGATACTGGTAACGCACGCGGGATTGTGGGGCGGCTCGGAGGGAGAGATCACAAGAAGGTTGAGGAGGATTATGAGTTGTTCTTGAGAGATATTGAGGAGGATCCGGAAATTCGTGGCTCGGTGAATTTGTATAAGGCACCGGAGGTAAAGATGGCGCCGCCCACGCAGGAGAAGAAAGGAGGGAAGAGGAAGACGCAGTTTGCCATGGATGTAGATGAAGTTGAGGCAGAAGAGGTGGTGAAGACTACCATCGAGGCTGTGGCAGAGGAAGAGGAAGAGGAGGAACCAGACTTCCCAGAGGTAACACTGGATGAGTTATTGGAAGATTTTGATGAGATGACGCTAGGAGCCGATGAGGGGCATGTTGAGCAGTAGAGGCGTGGGTCACACCATAGACTTCTAGGATCTACAGCATGTTTGCACGAAATTCAAGTGGCACAACTAGAGAACATCTACCGAGCGTCAATTTACATGTAGCGTACCGCCGACCGAAGGAATACTTGGTAGCAACGGATGATGTTGAAGTCTCGACTCAGCCGCCAAATCCTGTCTCTCCTTGGAGGACCAGTGGCGACAGGTTGCAGGTGCCATAAATACGCGTCTTCCCAATATTTCCAGCTATTCCCAGCCACGATCAATATTAATCAAGCAGACTATTTCTCTCGGGATCTAGGGCTCTCTCTCTCACTTGGAAGCCTGTGGGATTGAAATAAAGTCTCTACAACTGCCATTGGGAAGCTGGTCTAGGCAGAAAGTTCCGCAATTAGAGATACCGCCCCACAGTCGTGCCTGGGGCGGCGGGGCGGCGGGGCAGGGGCGGGGGCGGAGCCAGGCGTCGCCCTCATAGCCGCTGACTAAGGTATGATGAATACTAGCAAGTAACTTACTTACATAATTACATTCATAATATCAATGTTGTCATTTTCGTGGGGACTCCGGGGCGGAATCGCCAATTATGTCCTTCAGCATTTGATCCTTCAGCATTTGACCAGCATTTGACGCATCGGATTTTGTAAAGTGAACAAAAACTTGCGACACTCTGCAGGCTGCAGCGATAGAACTCAATCACCGTCCAAAATTAGACACAGTCACTGCTGTCGTCACCAATGGTTCTCTTGAAGCGAACTAAGACATGGGCCGACGCTGATTCTGCTTCTGCTGATGAAGTACACGAACAGTCGGAGGTGGCATCTCACGCGGTATCACAGGATGAAATCGTAAAGCTTGCGGCGCACACCAAAAAGGTTCGGCTTAGTCCTGACGCGACTTTTTCATGGTCTGACAGTTCAATGTAGAAAAAAGGCAGCTTCTTTACAACTGGAAGGTCTTTGTTTCTTCTCGGTATCATCTGTACGTTCTCTTTCTGAACGGTCGACAATTACTAAGTTACACCTTCACATTAGTTGGCACTATTCTTGGTCTTTCCTTCATCGAACCGGGCGACGTCCAAGACATGCATGCACGCATGCTCCTATGGATGGATCATTACGACATAAGTTTTCCGGAGATACCTGGACTAGATCTCATACAAGTCGAAGCAGAGTGGACTCGATTCAAGAGCAGTATTCCAGAAATATGGAAATTTACCAACGACGGGCGAGAATTTCAGGTTGGAGAAAGCATGAAAGCGAGAGGCTTGACTGCCCAACATCCCATTGTCCTCATTCCCGGAGTGATTTCTACAGTATGTCACAAATTCTCCGATGATCTCTCCTTCCAGCTCATCTATGATTTATCAGGCTTTGGAGTCTTGGTCGACATCTCCAGAATACCGGCCGTTTTTCCGCGCAAAGCTTTGGGGTGGTTTCAATATGGTATCCCAAGTAACCTTCAACAAGGAAAAATGGATAGCAGCTATGATGCTTGATCCAGTCACTGGTTTAGATCCACCAGATGCTAAGATTCGAGCTGCCGAAGGCATCGATGCTGCTAGCAGTTTCATTCAAGCATATTGGATCTGGTGCGTTCTTTGTCTCTATAAAGCCTAGTAACTTAATCATGAATCATCCAGGTCGAAAATAATTGAGAATTTGGCGGTCGTCAATTATGATACTAATAATTTATATCTCTCGCCATACGACTGGCGTCTATCATTTCACAATCTTGAAGAACGCGATGGATATTTCTCGAAACTCAAAACCACGATAGAAAGTCTGAAGTACGTCGGCTTTCATTTCACAATTTTCTGTTGGTCTTATCTAGTTTACCTTGTGCCACAGACGACGTCAGAAGAAAAAAGTTGTGCTCGCTGCTCATTCTATGGGATCAGTTGTATGCCATTTTACCACATATCAGCGAGCGCACTAATTCCGACTACCATGCATCAGGTCGCCTTGGTATGTAATCTAGTATGCCCGTGAGTTTCACTCTAAGACTCACTACGACCAAAGTATTTGTAGGTGGCCATGTACCTGGAGTACTGGCCATTTTTCACTTATTTTCTCAGTTTCAAATGGGTCGAGTCTCCTCAACACGGTGCTGGAGGTCTCGACTGGGTCGAGGTATGCTGTGGCTCTGAAGAGGTGATCTGATGCTCAAGTCATATGACAGAACCATATCGAAGCGTACATATCTATCGCTGGACCACATCTGGTAAATTCAAAGTCCTGTAGCACTGCGATGATTGACCTGATCATTTTAGGGAGTGGTAAGTTATGTCTGTTGGGCGTCAACTGAGCCATTGTTATGTATCACCGCACACTCAGGCAAAAGCAATGGCTGCATTTATATCTGGTGAGATGAAAGATACCGTGGACATGAATCCAGCTGGGGCTTATGGTTAGGTTTTTGATACTTTCCGCGTGATTATCACTGACGAATAGTCCAGTCCTGGAGCGCTTCTTTTCGAGGAAGGACCGCCTAGATCTATTCCGAAGTTGGGCAGGGATCGCAAGCTTGGGAATAAAGGTATGGTTGGCGTATTTCATCACAAGAGAAGCTCAAATTAATACCTGAGCAGGGCGGTAACAGTGTTTGGGGGAATATGACTCATGCGCCAGATGACGAATTCAATGCAACACATAGTCATGGCGAGCTTATTGCTTTCAGGCATCCAAATACTGTGTTGACTACAAGTCGCGACGACGATCCTAAAAATATGACAACAGAGGAAGCAGGTATATGGATGTATCGTCATACACCCGCCACGTTCCAGGTATAGAAACTCCAGCCAATCTTTCCTCATGCTGACGATAAACCTAGAAAATGCTTTCTACGAATTACTCGTATGGTATCGAACGCAACGAGGATGTTTTGATCAGAAATGATCATGATCCTACGAAATGGACAAATGCGCTTGAAATTAGGTAGGCCCGTTTCAAGAGTACCACAATCCAATCCATTTCAGCACGATCTTAGATTGCCAAAAGCCCCGTCAATGAAAGTTTACTGCGTATACGGGCATGGAATTGAAACAGAGGTCAGCGAATGAAGTTGATTAAATGCAACAGAGCTGAAACAAGACATTGCAGCGCTCATACTGGTAAAACATTGATCAGAACACTCACGGTGATACGTAGCTGACAATATCCAGGTATGCGGGAAGCGACGACGAGCCAAAAGGTTCCTCGAGCGACGGAAGCAGTGATTCATCGTCGACCACCCGTGCTGATGTGGATGGTGGCCCTGATGCCCTTCTGTCAAGAAGGAGCTGGATAGATGCCACGTATACGAATGAGACCATTACCCCCAAGGTGCGAATAGGTGTTATGGATCCCATCTTGCTTTTACAACTCCGGAATGACAGGTTCGCAATGGTATCAAATTCGGAGAAGGAGATGGGACAGTGAATCTGTTGAGCATGGGTGCCATGTGTGTGGAAGGCTGGAAACGACCAAGATACAATCCGGCTGGTATTAAAACTATAACCGTTGAGGTAAGAAGAAATGCAATATGGACGAGCGCAAAAACACTGATTCATCTTCCTCCAGCTTCCTCATCGTCCCGTACTTTCTATGCCACGCGGCGGGGCAAATGCGAGTGCTCATGTCGATATTTTGGGTTCAGTGGGGCTCAATGAGATTATTCTCAAAGTTGTGACTGGTGTCGGTCATGAGATTCAGGATAGCTATGTATCCAATATCAGGGAGTATTCGAGAAAGATACAGTGGGATTGAATGCCGACGAAGGCTTACATCGTTACTAATATTGTTGTCATTTTGAACATAAATTCCCTAGAATAAACTCATAGAATAGAATAAACTCTTACAGCCCTTTCGGATTGTAACGGGATTATCTGAATTTTATTTTTCGGACGTGACGCTGGTGACGTCGACGTCGAATTTTGAACGTACAGTACTGACAAGCTGGTGAGCAATAATATTGCTTCATAGAACGGCGTCGTGACCTAAAAACTCGACCATTCTGCGCTGCGAAGCTTCTCAAGCAACAGGTCCACGTCCGTCGTCTCGGTGAATTCGAGATCTCTGCGCGTCAAGCAGCAAGGGGGTGCCGGCTTCTGAAAATATGACCTGGGGTCGATTTTTTTTTTCTCGAGGTCAATGGCTGGACTAACTAACTACGTAATTGACAGGCACATGTCCCAATCAGGAAATTTGATCGCGCTGCGTCACTCCTTTCACCTCCGTGAGTCCAATGATGTACGTGTTGGAATAACAAACCGCGGTACCGTGTATCGCGCCTTAGTCGCGCGTTGCGCGCGGCTGCTGTACACGCGTGGTTGCGGAGTACTTATATTACTTTCTTGATGGACTCCTTGTCTCGTATTTCAAACGGCCTTTTACTTACAGCTCCCGTGTTGATATGCATCTATTATACAGACTTATATACTTCATGTATCTCGAAGTACCACCTCAGTCCGTTCTTACGCTGACTGAGGTGAGTACAACGTCTCATTGACTTACTTTACTTATACTGACTACTCTCGTAGATCTACCTGCTTCCATAGGTAGTCTATAATATATCCTATTAGTCCGTTCTTACGCTGACTGAGATCTACCTGCTTCCATAGGTTATGGGCCCCGCCCTCAGCGTTTAAAGAACACAATTATCACTCTGCTACCCTACTCCAAATCTACTTGCTTTCTACTCTACACTTGTCAACAATGAC
>JABCKG010000315.1:0-13648 GCA_018851835.1 Hypsizygus ulmarius | reverse complement strand
AGCTTGATAAATCTGGGTATCAGCTCTGAAAGTTTCGTGTTTCCCGCGCTGGTCGACGGGCCGCCTTCGGCGTCTGTCTTTCGCCGCAGCGAGCTTCCATGAACACCAGGCCTGAGTAAACCCGAGCCAATCCCGCTCCCGTCTTGCCAACCTGTAATTCCCCCGCCACCTGGGCCTACGCCGCCTGGCATACCCTTCCAAGCATTAGACTGACCTCGATAGTCGACATTTAATGAACCCGATCGACCACGACTACCAGTCGCCGGGCGCGCGGCTGTCTTCGCCTCAACACAGATCTCGCAACCGGTGTGCAGATGACGCGGACATCGAAATGAGGGTGGTGAGTTGGCGGTACTGGGATCTGCTCCTTCATTGTACAATAATCGTGTGCGTAGACTGGGCATTGACTGATGGGGAATAGAAGTCTGTGAAAAGGAGCGTCAATTGAGGCGATGAAGCAAAGATAAGAAGTAGTTACGGATTCCGAGCTGTGACCATGATAATTGGATGAAAAAGGTTGGCTCATCGAGTACAAAGGCGAAGGTAGGTGCCCAGAGTGCGCAGAGCACACGGTCGAAAGGGCCGTTAAAGCTTGAGGGAGACTTGTAAAGGAGAGGGGAGGAGGAGAATGCTCAGATGGTGACTTTGAATGTTGAAATTGATGCCGATATGGAGGAGGTGGTGCTTGACGCGCAAAAAGATCGTTAATTATAGTCCCTAGAGCTAGACGAAGGCGAACGCCGTTAGGAAGGGTATGTGGATGTGAAGCACTGGTATTTGATTGATTCATCTTTGGCGACGTAGGAGGCGTCCAGATATCGTCCTCATTCATAGGATGTATTGTTGGAGGCTGCCCAAGCATGGACGTAACCACCTTCTCGAGCCCTTCAGCACGAAGCCTGAGGCTCCTGGCAAGAGGCAAGTCCTGGGAGTGCATACGATCTTCCTCATCGTCGCCAGGAGGATTATCTGGATTACCCGTTCTCGACTTCAACTTCGCAACATCTTCGCCTTCGCTATTTTCATCTCCTTCCTCTTCGTAGTTTTCCGGTCTTCGCCGGTGAGCGTAATTAGGTGATGAAGGCCCCCCCGTGCGGTCAGTCATCCCAAGCTCAGCGCGGGCCTGAGCAAACCGGGTTCTCCCTGTGGCGATAAGATGTTGGCGAGTCCCAAAAGCTGTTCTATGATAACGAATGCTCACCATGAACCCAAAGCATATGATCGACGATAAGGGTCCTCGTACTCTTCTCCCGAGGAGGAATAGAATGCAGATGGTGCGCATGCTTGTGGGCGGGTGCTCGGAAGGACGTGTGCGATGTCGAGCCGCTCGCGGCTGGCTGGGCATTCCGTGAAGCATTCGCGACCAGCTGAGCAACCGGAAACGGGGTGTTCCGAAGGCCAGATGTGTAGCTACTGACCTGGGGAACGAGCATGTAGTACGGTGGTTGAGCCAGATTGAATTCCCCGTTGAAAGCAGGCTCAAATCGGTTTCTTTGGTGCTCTGTGCTGTCCTCGGATGCTCGTTACTCAGCGAGTTTGAAGGACGCTGACAGAGAGGGAGAATTGCCAAACTTGCCCGAGTTTCCCCTATTCCCCGTGCGAAGTTCCTTCGTCCCGAAACTTCCCCGTTTGTTCAATAGTCTCTTCTCAGGTTCATCTGTGCCATATGTCCTGCCAATTCGAGTGCTCAGATTGTGCTCGGCGACTAAAAAACAAGCAGCACCAGAGAAAGAACTTGGATAGACATCTGGGCCGACGGCTCAGCGCTCAGGGTTAAGTACCTTTGTTGATGTCATCCTGCGCAACGTGAATTCATTGTGATATCACAACTATGTAGTGCGGAAAATATATTTAAGTCCCTATCACGACCATGACAGACATTGAGCTCTTCGCGTCAGGCGAGATGCATCAAGGCCCACATCGATAGCGCAAGCGTTATGCAAGGTTATGCACCGCCTGAGCCTGTGGCCGAACATCCACTGGTTTGAAAGTGTCACTTGCACAGCGCGCATACGTTCGGATCAAATATGATTGAAGCTTGAAGCTTGAAGATGCAAGCCACGTTCCATCCGCTCGCACCCCGAACGCCTCTTCCACAAGTCACACACCCCTCGTACCCAGCTGAATCCTCACCGAAGTTTGCCATGTCATTTGGCTTTGCAGACGCCGAAGGACACATCTATTTAGTCTGCGTAAACAATACAATTCAGCAACAATAGAACTTCTGCGAGGGTATGCTTTCAATCCATTCTTCCACGAAGCCAGCTCAGGAGACCCTTCGTCCCCTCGCGCTCCCACACCCGTCTTTGAGGAATGCGGAATCTAGATGTGATCAATGAATAAGTCAATATTGCTGCACCAATAAATTAGACAACCAGTGCTTCGCGAAACTCACGTATTCCCATCCACGAGGAAAACATCCATAGGCAAAAGCCCGATCTCAGGAGGCAGCTTCCCAATCTCGTTGTCCCTGACATCCAACTCATCCAAATGCCAACCTGCAACCTCCCTATTTCCTTTGAACGACTCTGCAAGACCTTGGAATCCCTCGAGCTCCGTAAGCCTATTCCCCCTCAGTCGCAGATGCTTCAGTCCTTTTCGCTCTGATGTTGCGAGTATAAGACTCGACAAAGCCGCAGTTGTAAGAGAGAGACTGGTGAGGGCATTGCCAGAAAGGTCCAACGTTCGAAGACTGGGAAAGAGTTTGGCGATGAGAGGCAGGATCATCTCCGTCGATCGCGGAGGGGTGGTGGTGCCAGACGCCCCGCCTGAGCGAGTGACAGACACAAGATCTGCTAAGCCACAGCCTTCGAGATTCAGCTCTTCCAAGTTAGGCAAGAAGCCTCCTTGGTCTTCAGGAATGGACGGTAAGGAGAACGTCTTGTCCATTCGACGATTGACAAGGACGAGGACTTTGAGGGTCTGTGTGAATGGCTGGGTCAAGATCACTGATAGCGGGAGTGTGGGCGAGGGAACCCCGAGGTCCTCCGATCGCGTCAAGGAGAAAGATGAAGACGAAGGAGCGGCCAGGGAAAAAGCACGCGTGTGAGCGAACGCCTTCGACGGCGGGGAAGAGGGCGGCAGCGTCAAAGTCTGGGTAGTCTGGGAGAAGTATTGGGGACTGGCCAAGGAGAGCCCAGAGGTGCTTGATTTCGGTGAGTGACCAGATGCAGATGGCTTACCGACTCCAAGCCCCGTTTCCGGCTTTACCATCGAAGCGGCGGCAGCAGCAGCTGCCGCCGCCCGTGCCCTCCGTTTTCCGCCTTCTGTTAACAAACCCTGCTCTGCCTCGATTTCCCAGGACTCCTTCACGACTTCCACAGGAGCTTTGGCTTTCGTGGCAGCCAGAGGTTGTGCCCCTCTGGTTTCAGTACGGGTCGCGCTGCTCTTGCTATATGTAATGCTGCTTGAAGGACTCTCCCATTCATTCCCGAAATCAGCAAGCTTAGCCCTCCGAATCCTTTCACGCCGTTCCAGTTCAAGCTCCCATGCTTCTTTGAATACCCTCTTGCCAACAATAATGCGCGCGACACCTTCCGGAGGATCTTCAGTCGTCAAATCATAACTGACCTCCTGCTTAATCCCCTTCAATGCTTCTTTTGCTGCCTCTGGGGTAACCTTCGTCCCCCCTAGGTCTAGTATCCGGATGCTGGGGAATGGAGCCGACGTGAACAAAGTGGAAGGCAAAGCATCGTCACCAATATCTGCATTTTCGAACCGGAGTTCTTTGAGTTTCGGCAGCGCCCCAAGCACCTGTAGCAGAGATCGACAACAAGGCTCATTAATTCCAAGTGGATTGGACGACAGGTTCACTTTAGTTAAGGCTTTGGGCCATTCGAGATCAATTGCGTTGGCGACAAGCTTGTTGTGTGATGCATCGAGGACGAGGAGGCGCGGCAATGGCGACGTCGCGCGTGTAACGGTTGGAGTAAAGAAGCTTCCTCCACTGGCTTGTCTTCCCTTCATCTCATTACTGGCTGAAGAAAATGGTGCATTGAATGGAAGCGCAGTGAGAGAGTTATGCGACAAGTTCAGCGTCGTTAGCTCCGGAAGCGCGAACAGGTTCGGGGGGATCGAGGTCAAAGAGTTGTAAGATAGGTCTAGAGTCGTGAGGGCGGTCAGATCTGCAAATGATGCAGGGAGAGATTCCAATTTGTTCTTATGCAACTAAATGAATACGGTGTGAGTTCATCGCTAGCATTCCGAAGACCAGACACAGTCGTACGTCGATCGTTTTAAGCGATCCAAATAGAGATATTTCATGCTGAATCTCTGTGATCTCATTATTCCAGAGTTTTAAGACCTGGAGATCCTGTGCTTCGAACCAGGCAGGTGCATCACGTTTGCCTCCTCGTCGGGACGCGTCTGGCGGTGCGGAAGCTGGCAGGACCGGCTCACTTGGCACAGACTTTAAAGGTTCTGGCGTGATGCCGAGGTGTACTTCGAACAAGGCGGAAGGAATGCATGGCAATGACCGTGTCGCGAGATTGAGAGAGCCTTTATTAATGGCGACCTTTCCATTGAGCTCAGCCAGACATTGCACATAAGGCATGGTACTTACCTGTGCTCCTCGCGCGCTCAATAGTTTCTCTCACTGGCCAGCGTCCAAGAATATCCTCATCATCATCTGCCTTGGCTTGGAAAGGCGACGAGTCTTCCAGGGAGATGAAGTCGGGAGCAACTGCACCGCTCGACTTGGCCTGAGCTTTCTTCGCTTCTGACCTACGTAGAGCGATTGCTTCTTTAATGCTCAAGGGTGGAGGTGCGGAATCTTGCACCGGATTTGCGTTCGAGGCAGACCTTTTCGGTATCGCCGATCTTGTCGATTGAACCCGTGTTCTCAAGGGAGTTCCAGGTGTAGCCGCGCGAGGCTTTGTGACGGTAGGAGATGGCTTTACGGGAGAGCGGGTAGATGATGGTTGAGGAATGCGAGACATACTTAGATGACCTTGGGTGTGTCACTGTACTAGTATGCCATTGAAAAGTGGCCGCTGATTTCCTACGACGAATGTGATTGTTGATGCTTGGGGACATTGCCAAATAACGCGTTCCCGTTCTGGAAGGCTCGCGCCATTGAAGTCGGCTTCCTAAGAGTTCAAGGATACTTAAACTACGCTGTAGCTCTCGTATATCTATCTCATCCACCTCAGCTCGATAAAAGAAAGTAGACTCCAAGATGATATGGTTCCTAAGCGGGCCCCAAAAATGGACTTCTATTTGGAATCAGTGGATACTACTGTACTATAAGCTAATAAGACCTACTTCTCGCCTGATGTTACGCGTTACCAAAATACATGACTAGTTCGCCAGTTCGTGGCCCAAAATTACACGTAACAAAATGCAAATCCGTTCATGCCTACAGAAATGAGCCATGACCAATGGTCTTCCTTCTTTCTGATCAACTGTGCGCCGGGGGGATTTTCGGTCGGTGAATTCTTGGTTTGTAACGCTCGCTGGTTGTAAATTATTTGACGTCTTACATACTACTCGGCGTTGCTCGGCGTGATGATAGCTCGCGGGAAGTTCAATTTGTTCACGAAGGCGCTGTTTGGTCATGTAGGTGCAAGGAAGTGATAATTAGCAAGGACAAATAAGTATTGGCAGGGTCGATCAGAATCAATCATGATCAATCATTGACTCGGAGTGATTCTGAACCATAACCAGGCACTAGCTCTACTTACTTACCGACGACTACAAGATTGAAGACACCACCAAGCTGTTTACTTGAGATCTACTTATATGAGTACCGTCAGGTCTAAGGATGGCTCCATTTTCCAGGCTTCGCTGAATTATCTTTGCTCAGTGATCTTTGCAGTCCCTGGGCCTGCCATTCTCTTTGAGCGATTGCGCGACCGGCCAGACTGGCTGGGTGAACTGTGACTCACTGTACATATCTATTCTGCGTGGAAGATGCTTCCGATGTCCATCATAAGTGCTGATGCGCTTCTCTGTACGATTCAGATCTTCCTTGTTGTCCGCTGAATTCAAGGTTAACATAGGCGATTATAATTCGAGGACCTGTCATCGATACGCCAAGTGCTCGGGTTTGAGTCAAGAAATCCGATTCGCTTGATCTTTCTTTATTTTTGGACCTGTCTTCGTCCTCAGCAAGTTCTCAGCTCGTGAAAGTCTCGTTTTTCATTATCATAACTTCGTCCTGTAGGTGAGTTAATATGTTAATGGTCGAATACAACTACTACTTCTCCGCAGAACACTGGACTTTCGTCGACTACAGCCAAGCCTAAGCATCATTTTTGGACCCACAAACCCTGGGATTTCTCGCACAATTGTTTTTCGACTGTAATCCAATCAGGAAATATGAAGGAGCGCATCATGCGTCGGCAACTTCTGATTGGCCTAGAATACTTCTGTGAACCCTGCGGCTTATACTGGTTCTGTACCTTCGTTTGTCTTGCGTATGCGAATATGGCTACCGCCCGCTCCCTACGCGACGGATAATCGAGACCCTTGAACTCTCGGCAAGAGAAACCATGAGGCTCTCGCACCTGAAAAGGGAGCACAGGCACGCGGTCCTTGTCTAATCTGTAATCCTTGTTGCTCGAAACCTCCGCGTCGGTGACTTTAAGGGCCTGTTCTTATTGTCGCATGAGTCGAAGAAATACCGACACTTCGGCTCTGTGTGCGCCTTCCCCACGACGCTTGCTCGCTTGGTCTCTGGTCTTAGTGGTAAGTACTGCTTCTCCACGTTCTGGACATGGCCTGCGCTCCCTCTGAGGGGCATCGCATATCTGCATAGAGGTGGAGAATTTTCCAGAACGACGGATATAACCGTCGTATGGCTGCGGGGCTATTCAGAAAACAACAAAAGCAGAATAAGCTTTCTGATTTATAATGATAGGCGCCTACAATGTTATACAACCAGTGCACAACATGCCTTCTCTATCACCTGATACCGAACAAAACAACAAGGCAATAGGACTATAAGAATGACGTTGGGGCGTCCAATCTTCTGCACTGCTTCGTATCCCTCTTCACCCCGTATCGTATCCTCCAACCTAGAGCTTCTCAAACCATGCAATCATTCTCGTCTGATGATGGCTGGTGGGACGAGTATATCAACTTTCCTGAGGATTCCCCTGATTCATCGTAAACTCCGTTGTGTCTGCTGTGAAATATGTCAGAGCTGATTATGTTGTTGCAGACATTGCTCATCTTCAATCGGCGACTATCGCAGTGACTATTCGTCGACTTCCTTCATTGCTGAGCTGTATTCGTATGGGCGACACGAAGATATTGATGTCCTTAATCATACAAGGTCAATCACAGAGAAGGTTTGTCTTGTTCATGACTTATCCCGTTTTGAAGCTTAAGTCTATACTGAACAGCATCAAGATAATTTGGAGTCCTCGACCGCGTCCATCGAGCCACCTTCACCATCATTGTCACTATCATCCTTGTCCTCATTTTCATCTTCTGTTACATCTCCATCCCCTAGCCCTTCTCCTTCTCCACCTCCATCGCCATCGCCATCGCCGTCTCCACCTCCACCTGCTCAACTAAGTCTGGAGACTCTAGAAGAAACTCCGAAGCCCGCTGATGTGCCAATACACTCTTGCCGGTCACTCTCCCCGCCTCCTCTGCATTTCGCGTCACCTTGCCGCAAAAGTCGGCGTTCTACTTCAGCGCCCGCTCTCCTCGGAAGTGACGTTTTAGCTGTCTGCTCAATTTGAAGTAGACCCATAGGTATAGAGAATCAGAGAATCAGCTTTATGAAGCCGCATAAGCATGTTTCCTTACTTCACAAAATCGTCGTCGGTGTAATTTAGGCCTGTTCGTTGCAATTTGCAAGGAGTCATAGGTATATGTACGTTGTGGAGCACTGTCAGTGACGTTCGTAGAGTGTGAATATCATGTGATCCGAGTATCCTGACGATCTATCACTTTAGACTTTAGTACAGCCATCTGCTCATAGTCTCATAGAGACCCAGGAGACATCGTTCTCTTCGCTTTGTTTCGGATCACAGTCTCTACATTTTACAAAAGCAGCAACGACTAGTCATGCCGCCCAAGAAGCAACAAGTTCAAGGTTCTTCGTCCAGAGTCAAGGACGACAAGGTCAGTGATGACAAGCCATTGGTCTCAAACCTTCTAATTTTCTGGAATCTAGACGTTCGGATTAAAAAATGTTGGTCCTCATTGGCAGTAGATCATGATTCACTCGATGATATTACTTGCATAGAAAAACAAATCAGCGAAAGTCAAGCAGCATGTTGCCCAGCTCCAGGCACAGGCTTCCGTGACAGGAAAATCGCGCGAAACGGTCGAGAAGGAGAAGGAAAGGGCATTGCGAGAGAAAGAGAAGGCGGAGGAGGAAAAGAGGAGGAGGGAAGAAGCGGCGCTGCTCAAACCTGTCGTAGCACAACAAAAAGTGCCGTTTGGGGTTGATCCCAAGACGGTCTTGTGCGTGTACTTCAAGGCGGGGCATTGTGAAAAGGGCACGAAGTGCAAGTTCAGTCACGATCTTAATGTGGGGAGGAAGGTCGAGAAGAAGAACTTGTATGAGGACACTAGGGAGGAGAAGCTTGCGGGTGCGTTCGCGTTAATCAGCGTCCTTTGGATATACCTGAATGCTTTTTTGTTCTGCAGATACAATGGACAAGTGGGATCAGGACAAACTACAGAACGTGGTCATGTCGAAAATTGGAAACCCGAAAACAACGACAGATGTCTGTGCACCTGATATCTCCTTAACCTTCAGAGCTCACGTATATCTCGATACAGATCGTATGCAAGCACTTCATTCAGGCCATTGAATCTATGAAGTGAGTGCTCGTATATGACAGGCTTTGTCCTTAACGTTTTCTCCTAGATTTGGATGGTTCTGGGAATGCCCCAACGGAGAACAATGCCAATATCGGCATGCCCTACCTCCAGGATTTGTCCTCAAGTCCCAAAAGAAAGCAGCAGAGGACGCAGCCAAAGCGAAAGTTATAAGTCTAGAGGAGTTCCTTGAAGTCGAGGTATGCATTTCCATATTCACTTAGGACACCTGTTGCTGAATCTTCATTGCACCAGCGACATAAACTTGGCACCAACCTTACGCCAGTAACACCAGAAACATTTGCGAAGTGGAAGAAGACACGGATGGACAAAAAAGAAGCTGAAATGGAGGCAATGCGAAAAGCCAAAGATGCTCACAGCGCAGCTGGCAAGAGCGTTGGCATGAGTGGAAGAGACCTGGTAAGTTTAGCAGAGTCAAAATCTTTCTTTTGATCCACTTACGTCTATTTCTAGTTCCAATACAACCCAGAATGGTTCGAAGACGAAGAAGATGAGACAGACGACTGGGACTTGGAGAAATTTAGACGGCAACGGGAGCAAGAAGATGTCGACGCGGAGAGACTACGGATTGAGCAGCTCAATCTTCAATCAGGATTGCACGAAGGAGATGAAACGGGCAGCGGTGGTGGGGATTGAGGAACAGCTATTGCATAATTATGAACGTCTGTTTCTTCCTCTGATGTACAGCAATATATCACAAGGGCAAAAAAATGTACTATGATTAGCCACCCAATCAGCATTGAAATCTGGACTAGTCTTCATCGTCGCTCCCGTAGTCTACCAGGCCGAGGCCACTCGTACTTGGTGGAAGAAGTCCTCGTCTTTGTGCCGGTGCAGCACCATTCCGTTTCCGGATCTCAGCAAAGTATTTCAGACCCTCCAACGTATCAGAGCTCAATAGCCCCGACGGCCGTGATGATTCTTCTGCTTGTGGAGAGGGTTCGCCGCCGTCAGGCTCCATCTTTCTCCTCTTCGCCTCTGGTTCGTTGTTCTCTTCATCTTCCATGCCGTTTTTTCCCTGCAGCTCATAGCCTTCATCCAGAACATCCTCGTCCTCCAAAGCCCGTACAGCACGCATGGCGTCCACAATGCGTGGGTCAATCCTGGCTCTAATGGCCTCCTGGCCCATATCTTCTAACCTCCTCTTCTCCGCGACTTTCTGCACCGGGTTTGGGTCCTCCGTCGCCCATCGAACGTTGAGAATCTCGTCATTGTCAAGTGACTGGCAAGCCATTGCTTCCTTGGCAAATTGTGCATGGAGCTCAGACTTGTACGTGACGAATGCGACACTCCGGTATTGCAGTACCTTGACAGCATGTCCAGTTTGGGAGTCGTCTTTCACAAGGCGAGTGGCGAATTATTAGCAAGGGATTTCTGGCCTACTTTAACCTGAAACACACCTCGTTCGATTTCACCCCACTCCTTGAAATGTCGTCGTACGACCTCCTCCGTCTCGAGCCCAGTCCCAGTTTCTTTTATCCGTCCAACATACAAAGTCCGATTCTGTCTGTTGAAACTACCAACGCCACCCATATCATCACGGTAGTCGGCGAACTTGTCCCGCGCGAAGCAGTCCTTGGAGCTGTCAGGGAGCGCAGTCGACGGGTCGGGGAGCACGTGAAGATACTCGCATTCCCATCCATACGGGCAGCACCCTCGAGCGAAAAAAAGACAGCAGTATTTCATGCCGGTGGTGTTGGCGCGGGTCAGTCCCGAATCGCGTTTAATGTTGCATCGGGTTTGGGACTTGACTTTGCTGTGGAGGAATGTCAGCAAAGTCACACTAGTTGTTACTGAAGGATATACTTACTTGGAGTAGCTATCTTCGCGGTCACCACCAGCCCATTTGTTATACCAGATATCTGGGTAGAAAAGTGTATATCAGGGGAATACTATATAGAAACAGAGACAACACATACTGTACTCTTTCCCGGTCTGTGGGGCCTCTTCTTTGACCACGTCTCCAGGTTTGACCTGTTTCCTGGCTGGCTTTAGCTTCTTGGCTCCCTTAGGTGCAGTTTTGGTGACGACAGCAGTTTCTGTCATGCTGGAGGTCATGGTCAGTTCGAAAGAGGGTGACATGTCACATCCGTGACCGAGGTTGGTCAACGTGAACAACGATGAGCAAGCGCCTTCAGCTCTAATCAGGCATATACTCGACGCAAGTCCATTTCAGAGTGATTCCAACGTGCCTGCAGCTCAGGCCTCATGTATCATGGCTGAAACACTTTTGGCCGTCTTGCTCGTCACAACGTCCGCCAAGGGATCGAGCCTGGTCTATCGATGGCCACCCTTGCCTTCATCTGCTCCTAGACTGAGTCAGTCGCGACCTGCGGAAGACACGTACTGCGCTTCTCAGCTGGACAATCCTTATCGAGCCTCTCACTTCTCGGATGCTGCAGCGGAGGCTATCCCCCGCTTCTCTAAACCATCCTCAGACACCGACGCTTTCAGAGCCCGTTCGCTGTCTTTCTCTCCCCCGACATCTCATCCCGCCTCAGGAAGAAACTCTCCTTCTAAGGGCAGCCGTTTCGATACGGAAAGGTCTCAACTACATTACGATTATGACCACCTTTTCGGATACACTGCCGAGTTTCTGGCGAGCCTGCTTTGTCCCCAAGCTGCCATGTGTCACCAGAAATTTGAGCTTCTGGTTGACAACCTTGCATTCATCGGACACCCCGTTTGTGCGGAGTCCGGTGGTGGTTGGAGATTCAAGCCCGAAAAGGTGAAGGCGGGACCTCGTGGAAGAGAATCTAGAAATGGCCACTCTCCTCAGAGTATAGACAGGCCATTGCCAGGCTCTGACGATAGGGCTCTTTCATTTGAGAAGGCAACTCCTCAAACCTCCTGGTTAAACACTTTTCATTTTGTGATGGTACTTGATATACCAGACCCCTCGTCCTCAGCGTCGGGAAATGTCGCGAAATACTTTGATATCATTTATGAGCAGATTGCATTCACCATCACTGCCGTACTATTCCAAGAACAAGTGCTGTCAAATTACGTCGAGATGGAATGCGACATCCTTGGATCTCTGAAAGATTCATGTATATCCAAAGGTACAGTGGTACCCCAATCTAACTCAATCGTGAATTGACATGTAGTTCCAGGCGAGCCTTACTCAACTTTTGCTCTTCAGGCTCTGGACGTTTCGTCTATAGCGCCTGCCATGAAATGCCTCTACGAGGCCATCAAGGCGTCTTGCATGGCATACATCACTATTCATAATCTACCTCTAGAAATTCAGCTTCCACCACGCCTTGACATCCTTCTCCATAGCGAGGCTGAGAATGAAGCAGATTTTGTCCGGCATCCCGACGACGATGAAGCCCAAACCTGGGGCCCAGAAATGAGCTTTGGATGGAAGGTGCCTCGTCTCGCTCCGTGGAAAAGCTTGTTGCTTCTAGATGGACACAATGGTCTCGACCCCAGTATGAACCTGAGGGGTTCACATGTCAATCCCGAGGATAGAACTCTTGTTGAAGGGCTAATTCGATTTCTAGAAACGGCATCAGTAACCTTGTCGTAAGTTTTCGTCAAATCTCTTTTATCAATGAGCTAACGAACTCACCAACAGTCTAGCTGACATGGCAAGTTTACTGGATTGGGATCTTGAGTCCCAGATTCTGCCCACCGTCCGTTGGCTTGTTCAGCATCGTCGAGCGAAGGTAGTTGACATTGTGCATGCTGGATTAAAGACCGTCTTCACCCTCCCTCCTAAGTTTGAAGTCCCGTACGTTCTGTGCCTTGTTCCCCAGAAGAATGCCTACTAACACTCGTAAAAGACTTGCGCAGTTGACAACTGAATTTGAAAAACAGTTCTCGCACCCCTCAGTACCCTCTCTTCCTGAGATCCTAGCAACTATATCCGCTTCGGGCTCAAAACAAACGGAGAATCACTTCTTTGCATCTGTGGTTCGAAACAAGGACTTGATCCCCATGTATCACGACGTCGTTCTCTGGATGCTTAAACGCGACATGCTCATCACGCTGCACCTTCGCATACGAGTCGTCGCTACACGGAGGCTAAAGATTCGTGTTCGAATGGAGAGGGAGAGGATACTGGCAAAGAAAGCTGGTTTAAGGGACCAGCTGCGCAGCAGCTTTCTGCAGGAGCTGGAAGCCGGAGGTGATAATGATGACGAGCTGGGTCTGTCTCCACCGTCTGACCCAATTTGGCTATCGCTCTCACCAAAAAGTGCCCACATGCACTCCAGGCGTGCGTCGCATGAGTCTAGTCAACGAGAGGAAGCTCAACTCTTCAAAGGGGATTATGAGACTGGGGAGACGGAGAAAAGGATCATTGAGGAGGAAGGGTCGGATGAGCCCGACGATGCGGATTCGGGATGGGATACGACTGAGGATCACTTGCGTCCGTCTATGATCAGCGATCCTGGAAGGGCAACCCCCATGCAGCGACGATGGCTGGCTGGCATGTCGGATGGGAAGGAACCCCGTATTGCAAAACGATTCCAGCTGTGAGTGATAAAACACAATTTGGATATCCGAAAATTTGACTCTGTTTTAGGATCAACCAGTATTTCGATGGTAAGAAGACGGACGATGAGATCCTTTACCGTGCGGAGATCTCAAGAAAACAGCTCCGAGAAGTTTTGCATCATTATGACGAATATGTAAATAGAGGAATTTCCTTGCTTGCTTGTCATGACTAACTAATGCCCATTAGCTCCAGACATTCTTGCATCCTTCTTAAGATCTGCATGGTTGCCTTCATCTAACCTCTGCTCTACTTGTGAGTAGGTTCGATGCAACTGTAATGAACTAGCCTTCTCTGATACTACCCATGACCTATGATCAAAACCTACTGCAGACCTTCCTTGTG
>JABCKG010000314.1:0-13755 GCA_018851835.1 Hypsizygus ulmarius | reverse complement strand
CAACCTTATCAGGGTCTAGGCAGTCGACCACCCAACACCAGAGAATCACAAAGTCAAACTCCGGATGAGTTTTGGGCTCGAGACGCTTGCGATTCTGCAGTGATCGAGGCCGATGACCGGTCGAGCTTCGTCGCGTGCCCATCAGGTCACGGCTCTGGCTGCATACCTCTGCACGCTGCGAATACCCAGCCAGTCGACTCAATCCCAGCTTTAGTTGCAAACGAGTTGCGCCAAGTGTTCGACGAGCATATCGAAACCTTATCCTCTTTGATCCTCTCTCAATTAACCTACGAGGGGCTTATTTCTCCTCGGCGTTCAACCTCTACCCGACCAACGCTTGACACTGAACTTGCACCACACATGGCCCATGGTGCCATTGCCGATGACTCCCTCGCACACGGTGCATATACAGACCTTTTCCCCAATGTCGAAGCCACTGCTCCGAAGAGTTTGAGTGATGTTCACGCTATAGCATGAAAACTTCGCACTGCTATCCTTGTGTTCCTCTTGCCATTTAAATTTTGGCCTAGATCTTTCAATTTAAAAGGGCTGGCTGTGAAGGCGAACACAATTTTTGCGGAGGTTTCAATACTTCGAGGACTTGCCATTGACAAGATATGCAAGGAAACTCGTCACGTCATTCGTAATCAACTTGGCGAGTTCAATATCGATGCTGCCAGCGATAGTGGTCAGCCAGTTGGTGCAGTTATCGGCAGGTTGCACATTTGCGCCATGATTTCGGCTTTCGTGTGTTTCATAATATCAATGATATTGTTGTGGGATCCTTGGAATATCTTCTCGGAACACGACCACCCGCTTTGGGCCCAGATGCATCAAATGTCGCAAGACCGCCATATGTAGTCAGTACACTCATAACTCATACATTCTACTTTAGAGAATATCAGACCCGGTATATATTGTGGTTCTGAACAAATAAAAGCCCATTTCCATTTCCAACAGAAAAAACCATTGCTCTCAGCAAAAACGACATCGGCAGTCAGCTGATAGCTCAGATGCTGCTCGCCACTAGAAGTTATCCTGTAGCCATACGTCAACACCAACCATAAGAGAAATGATGACAAGAACATACCGGCTTCACAGAAAAGACAACTCGCTTTAACCCCATGAGACCTGGAACCTGGACCAAGCAGCTCGCAAAATGTCCAACAACATCGTGAAGGCTAACTTCAACAAGTTCCGGAGACAGCTCTTCATCACAAAGGAGCCAGGTATCCGACTGCCGTTGATAAGGTTTCAACACTTGGTCATTGGGCAATAGGTCTTTCAGAAGGTGGATTGTGAAATGGATTTCAGTCTCTTTAATCCTGATACTCTCGATCTGCCCAGCTCGGATGATGCCACGATGGTGAAAGAGGACGTTAGAGTCGCCTTCCACCTTGAATCTCGTCGCAAAGCGGACTCCATTCGCGTTGATGGACTCCATCTGGTGAACGGTGTCAGCTGGAACCGCAACCGGTATGTCAGCGGAATTCGACAAGACGCACCCGATGCACCAATTAAGAACTAATGTCTCACTGATGAAGTTGTGATAATGGTCGATGTCAGCGTAAATTAAAATACCAATACATGTGCTACTAGTCCTTTGCCCTTACTATGATACAAGAACACACAAGGCAAAGTTCGTCCGATCACCGTACATGTACATGTACATGTTATGTGCTAAAATGTATGTATATATATAGGACTCTCAGCGGACTCTCAGGACGACTTATGGATCTCGCTTATATCTACACTTCCCTGAATCACGAACTTGACTACGCAGACAACGGCAATATCCAGTTTAACAAGAGCAATGTCCATGGCAAGGAATTACATGTATCATCCTCATTGACTGTATGTTTTGATATATAGGATTGGAGGAACAAACCACAACAGAACCAAGTTCGTTGATCCTAATATAATCGACTCAAATCCCCTCATCTCATGACAATCAGAATTTCCAGGAAACTACAAGATCTATCAGCCTGTGGCATTCGAAGATCGCAGTACCGGTCTGCTTGTCCGAGCATTGATCCTGAGTAAGATACGGCCCAGGAACAATGGCCTGCGTAGACGATGTGATGGCTGTAAACAAAGGCAGGTTCAGTTCGAGGAGCAGCCATGTTGATTGAGGTGGGTTCCTAGCAGAGACAGAGACGGGTGAACTGAATGTGAGTGCACGTGGGAGATGTGTCAGTGAATTATCCACCTGAACTCCACAAAGAAGGTCAACAGGATCGACAACTGCGGGAGCCAGTTGAGAAGATAGACAGCTAGCAGCTTTCCGTGTCTACGATGACCAGAAGTACTGGCATAATGTGCAACCTTACTCTGGAGACAGCAGAAGAACTCCTGGCCCTCTACGGTCGACCTCGCTGCATCGAGAATATGGATTTTAATAGGCTGATTGAACGGCGACTGTTGCAGAGCTTGACTCAATCTGGAGCGCCCAATATTGTCCCATCTTTGTACTGTTGCCGATCAAATTCTGCCCAAGATCCTAACCCACTCCCACTGAGCTGCGCCATTACTCCTCTCATGTCAAAAATGATCTCACGGAATAGGTTTCTTTCGAGTGCGCGGTATGTTCGGAAAATATGGGGCTTATCGCTCGCACCTTCGCTACTTCTCACAATGCAATATTTGACAGGAGATGTGGATACACCAAGTAGCGTTTTTATCTACCCAAGTACCTAGGTATGCGCTGAACTTTACGGGGTTTCCATTCTCGCTTTGATACCCGTCCTGCTAATGTTTGCCATCGTTCCTTCTATAGTATTATCTCAGCAGTTCTTCGCATCCTCTGGCACCGTCTGCTATATCTTAGGCAATTTGCGCCCTCGATTGCACACCATCAGCGTGCCTGGATTTTACCTCAACACTGACTTAACCAAGCTTGGGCTGCCACTACGGAAGCGACATCAAGGCTCTCCAGCGCCGCCAGCGTTGTTATTTAGAATACCCTCAGGCTGTCAGGATATTTGATGGCCAAAAGAATAACTTCTAATTAGTCACATCATGTGATCGTGGCGCGGATCTGAAGAAAGTGAAGTGGCTCAAAGGTCGGTCCTTATGAATCCTACGGCTACGTACAGAGTAACTTTAGATGAAACGAAGAGCGAATATTCAACTAACGGCGGAAAATATCGAAGAAGAACCAGAGGTACGCAGATGCCTCTCAAATCAACTACTAATACTGACGATGCAATCTTACATCACAACCACGCAGGAGTTGGCAGTTGGAGGGTTTAGAAAGGCAGACTCTGCCACCCTGGCCACAAGACAGTTCGTCCATCCATCATTATTTTTAAACATAGTGTGCATTTAACACCGGTCAATATCATTCAGGATATGCAGGCTACCAAAGCGCTCGCAGACTGGAGAATCTGCAGAGTTTTCTTCATATAGAGATGCTGCAGCCCGGCTAACGGTCGGTTCATCCTCTGGCTGAATCATTACGTTGTCTAACGTTAGCGTAGGCTTCTAATTTCAGCAGCTTCATGGGCTTTGGTCCTCCTCCTGAATCCTCTTTCCGTCTTCCGCATACTAGTGCAACTCCTTCTCAATCAGACTTGCTGTGATTTTTCCAGATGAATAGTTTCGTTGCTAGTATTCTGATCATCATCTCTTTCAGCTCTGATATGTCTACGGATGATGCGGTGGCATTCAGGTACTATGCCTTGCTTCATGGCCTCAATGTCTTGTTGCTTTCGGTGCTTTCCCAAGCTATCGGAGATGATCCTTTTGCGGATTTTGGAAAGTTCGGTGTCCACTATATCACCTTGCGAAAGAAAATTCAGGACGAATTTGATTCGGCACTGACATAAGGTATTCTCAGATTGAATGGTTAGCCATGGTCTAGAAGAATACATGTAACGTAGTTGAATGTATTTTCGAGCGTAATCCAAGTGTTTCATAGTATCTAGCATTGTGATACTCGTGTTTTAAATATCATTCATTGAGCAAGAGGGTGAACACATCTAACTATCAATAGTAAGGTCTGAATTCTTGCATCTGGTTCTACGACTGAACGCCAAGTTAGACCTTGCCCTCGGAACGAAAATTAAGTACCCACACGATCCAAGGACAACACCACAATACATTCTTGTTTAATCTCCACCGGAGTGTAGACGAGCGATGCGAAATGGGAAACAACGTCAGAAGCCTGGATTATGTGTGTCCTTGTGAAGTTGTTGTAGTGTAACTTTGTTTCCAGGAGAGGGAAGTGAGAGAAGGGATCATGAACATGATCTTCTTCGGAGAGGCTTTGATACTCCTTCACCTCCAGGTAAGGCTCTGTAATTTGTTTTCCATCGTTCGAGAGGTGCGAGTGAAGAAATATTCTGTCAATCCTACCCGCCAAGATGGACTGCGGCGGACTAGGAGCCGCCAAAGATGATGAACCTGAAGAAGTCTGAGAACGAAAGAGGATATAGCAGTCCCGTTTGGAAAAAGCAACCGTGCTGAAGAACATTCCAGATATCTTGAATGTATTTATGTATTGCACTCGATTGCTGAGAGGTCGTTCAGATGCCACAGCACCGTTCCAATATGCAAATGGTGCGCTAGTGTGATCGAGGTTCATTCGCTGAAGAAATAGTTTATAGGAGTCATCCTCGAGCATTGTGACCTTTGCTCCGTCGATCGTTGGAATATCCACTGACGAACCCCAGGAGAGAATGTCGTTGACGAGCGACCCGCGTGAACCATTGTCGAAAGCAGTAAAAAATTTGTTGCGCATATGTACGTATTCGGGGTCGTCAGGCCACTTCATGTTTGCCATCAGGGCTCGAAGGTTTGCACCCATCGGGAAGTATCGCAAGAACGTTTTCTCAATTTCTCCTATAAGTTGAGGTGTCCAAATTAACAAGATAGACTGAGTTTCAATTAGATGTGGGTACCTGGCTTGTTATTTGTTTTCAAATGACGCAACATCCCGTTATAGCGTTCAAACGGGAAAGTCCACCAGGAGTGAACAGGGCCAAAGGATTTGAGACACTCGACAAGATGGAGACTGAGGTGATGATTTGGAACGAAAACGTCTGTCCCAAAGAGGTCCTTCAAGGTGACAAGGTATCGTTTCATGTGTTTTCCAAAGATCCCAATACGCTCTGGGGAGGTCGATCGACGTGTGACCCAGTTAGCGGCGGTCACCATATCGGTGTAGTTCTCAAGCCATGCTTTCTCCCGTTCGGTGGCTGAGGGAATTCCCCAGATTCGTATTAACGTGATGATCAAATTTACGGAGCAGACCGTTCGCCACTGATCCGCCTTGAGCTTTCCATGGCTGGCATTCCCAAAGTTGCGAGGAGCATACTCCATCCATGACGGAAGTATTGTCGCCTTGATGTCCGACTGGATTTTCTGTAAGAGTTCAAAGTCAAGGACGGAAAAGGTGGATATATCAGGGGTGGAGGTTTCGTTCTCGTCATCTTCGACTGCGAACTCTGAGGCCGCCTGTGCCATGACTGGTGGAACTCTGAGCTCTATGCCCCGGTTGGCAGCGCGCTGTTTGGCATATCAGCTGAGTTGACAGAGTATATAAAAATCAATCACACTTACCCATTCGAGGATAGCACGAACATAGTCGCGACTTTTCAGTGATGTACCCGCCACGTTCACGCTGTTTACCTTGGCTAGAGCTATAATGTAGCCCTTCCTCAGCTTCAGGAGACCACTTTTTGAGCCTTTCTCTATGGCGCGAATGCTCTTAGATAGCTCCTCGTGTTGCCTCTCTGGTGAATGAGGAGTATTCTTCTTTTTGGTTGCTTTAACCTCAACGCCCCACACACGTCTACAGTGGTGTTGGAATTCTCCGAGAAATAGATTATGCATCGAATCTACCACTGTAAAGCGAGTGGGATCCCAGTACGGAAGATCAAGGAGTGCGGACCAGTGAAGACCATGGCGTTCAAATATCTTGTCTCGCTGAGCTTGGGTGCTGGCTTTACGCCACTGGGTCCCTGCCTGTATATGTTCGATCCAACCTCGACGAGGCCAATGCTCGAAGTCGAAGCCGTCTGTCATCTCTGTCTTCTTGACGCGACAAAACGAGCAAAAGTTATGGGCTGCATGGCCAGCGAAACCAGTAGTCTTACGCAGGGCAGGAAGATCACATACGACCGGGCCAATGGCGCATTTAACTGTACGGCCATATCTTTTGGCTGTGGTGCGACTGAACCTGACGCCTGAATGCCAAAGCTTCAAAAAATCTGCGACGATGGGCTCCAGAAGATGGTTTAACTGCGTCACGGTAGGCTCTTTGGGGCCAGGAATAATGGACACGAGATAGATATTCTCCGGTTTGTAACGAATGGCGGCTGGGAGGCTGAGGCACACCATGTAAATAGCGCCAATGGAATTCGACTTGCCAGCCTGTTTGTTGCCGTAAGGGTTGAACCAATCAACAAACATACTGAATACAAGATGCAGTTCGTCATTCGGGCATTCCGACCAGTTTTTCCCATCGGGACCCTTGAAGGTCTGCAGCACGTCAGCGTCAAAGATGTCCTTCATTTGACCACCAGCTGCAGGGCGCCACGATTGTTCCAAATAAGCTTCCAACTCCGGATCGCGTGATAACAATCGCCCAAGCCAAGATATAGGATCCTGATATCCGTACACTCGATGAGGTTTCATCGTCCTATTGGCCCCGACACCTGAGATGACAACAAGAGCTTTACTGCAGGGATTCTGGTCAGGAAAGTCCTTCCATGTGCAGGTCTCTGGATACATTGCAACTGGATCACTTGTTGGTAGATATATGGCGAAGCAAGTCGGACAGCAGGCATACTCGATGATTTGGGGACTAATGTCAAACCGATCGAGAGCGCTCGCCATGCTCTTTGGGATTTGGCTCAGTAATTCTTCTTGGATAGAGGGAACGTGGTTGGGATTAGGATGGAAGTGGTGGTAGGCGACGGCACCAATTACTGCAACACGGACAGTTGCCAGGATGACCTCGGTGTCCACTCGCGACACAGCGCTCAGCACATGCAAACCAGTGATCATGAAAAGTAAAGCTTGCATGAATATCTGCGATGGTAGCCACTTGAGTGGGTGGAAAAGATGATCTAGAGAAGCACATATCATCAGAATAATGCATTGAAGGCATCCGGTTCGACAATCACCAGTGTTTACCAAGAGAGGTGATAATACTTGCACTTTCTCGGCGGTCGAAAGTAGAGGGCCTCGAAGCCCTGCTCTGACTATTTCTTCTCCCCATGCTTGTACTTTGTCCGCATCAAGCATGCTGAATTCTTCTTGAATTTGTGTTTTCATGTCATGACACCTGCCGGCCACGGAGGCATCTTTGTTTTCCTCTTCCCCGGCCCTCTCTTCCAGGGCAGAAATCGAGTCTATAGTGTTCCATAACCACTCATAATACAGCTTGTAACCCATGTTCTTAGGGTGTTCAAAGACCGATGATGGGATGGGATCAGAGATCGATGAGGGAGGAGTATTAAAAACCAGCGGAGACCGCTCAGCCTTGAATCGCTGTATACGAAGGTTGAAACCGGATTGAAGCTCGTCCAACTCTCGATTTAGGCGTTGGAGGTATGCAGGAAGTGGTTCCTACGAAATGTTTAGAAACGGTGATCGGAAGGTTGTGGTATGAGATACTAACGGGCAATGAACGGCTGGGGCTCTGGGTCGCTCCTAGTTGCGCCGTGTCATGGACATCGCTTGCCCGAGTAGGCAGGGAATATGTAGCGCTCTCTTGATTTCGAGAGAGCGTCGCTGACAATATAGAGCCCTGAACGGCCTGCTCTGCCTTTCTGTCCTTATCAGCTTGATTTCGTTTGTGCCGCTCGAAAATACGTCTGGAGACGAGAGTTCCAGCATGCCGCCCTGTGGGGCTGGTGGGATCATCAACGGATCCGGTAATGCACTCATCGCATCGACAGAGCACGGACATTGCTAATGGGCAGTTGGAACCGATAAAACAACGTCTCTGAGATTACCGTACTTACTCTGAGATTCGACCTGAATTTCACTATCATGACTCGGATCATGATCGGGATGTTTATATCCTTCCGATCAATTGCTTATGTGGTGCTTCAAGTTATCGGCAAACGTTCAAAACCTGGTGAAGACTCAACTCAGTGCGCAAATTTGACCGCCAGATTTTATGTGCTTGCACCCGCTGCACCCTATGAAGGACAAAGCATTGCATCGTCTTCTGCAAAACGGATTCGAGACCACGAGCATCGAGGAGCAACATGGCACGTCACGGGTAGTTGGTCCGTTGTGGGGTGTGGCACGACTTATTGTTATTGTTATTTTTATTCCGGAGTGAAGCTGGAAATTCGACAAGGTGTCGTAGTACTACAACAAGGATTCAAGATCACTGACTCTCAAATCGAACTACATTTCTACCAGACAGCATACAAGAGAGTCTGCGGCTCTACCCGCACAGCGACACCGCCAATATACCACCTTATCTCAATTCCATTGCTACGCTGTTCCTTGCCGCACACTAGTTGAATGTTCTGCGGGGCGAGTAATGCCGATCTAGTCTCTCAACGGTCGATCGGCCTATGATATTTCTAACGCAAAAGGAATGTCGATGTATATAGGTATCGATCCTTGTCATTGTCATGTTAAAGAAAGTCGCTGGTGACGTAGGTAAGTTAATTCGCAGACTTCGATTTTGGATTCAGAGTACGAGTGAGCATTCAATATTCATAAGCTCCAGGATATCACTTTTTTCAGATTGAATCATAAGAAATCTGGCGACATCGTATGTGACAGGATCCGATTGTCTGGGTCATGTATATGCATCATATCTAAATTGACTGATGCTGAATTTGAATCACATTCCAGTGATTCCGAAATTGAATCATGGGCTTTGAATATATATAATTTCATTCACATTGCTGAAGTGAGAGGGACGTTGGCACGATTGGTATTATAGTGGATCCCTTCAAAAACATGTTTATTATAGATCTATTAAGAGAACAGTACTTAGAGAACTTGAACCAATCAGGACGACTTCCATGGCCAGATGCTGTATTCCAACAAGGATCTAATTATAAGATCTAGATCTGAGATCTGACTAGATCAATGTGTGCGCAGGTGTGCGCATGCATTCAGATCACACAGATCACATGATCTTTTCCAATTCAATTTGAATCAGGCTCAATCAGAAGTAATGATTTCTTTGAGATCTCGAGTGCTTATAGTCGCATACGTACAGGCAGGCTACACCATGAAGTGCCTTTCGAATGTTGAAGCGCAAATCCGGCAGGCGGAGCCCAACTCCAACACAGAGCTCGGGCAGCGCAAGCCCGACATCGAACTCCCGGTCGCCCTCTCCAGATAGCTATCAAGAGAAGTATAGGCGGAAAGTACGAGAGGTGCGTAGATTATATATATATGTTCTGAATGCCCGTACACTGCTTATGGAAGAACTAGGAAGACGTTGGTAACGTCTGCCATGGTCTTCGACCAGCTCCTGTCACAAATCTATCACCAGTGATGGACAGAGAAAAGGACCTGCCTCCGTTTCCCTCCGGTCCACAAGACCTCAGCCAGCCTCAGAGCCAAATTCATACCGTTCATGCTCCTCCACGCCAGAGGTCTCAGTCTCGCCACCATTCACCGCGTAGGCCCTCGTTCCATGGCTCCACACCCAACTCGTCCCCATTCCCGTCCCCAAATCGTCATAATTATAAACAGGGCTCTTCACCGACGCAGAGTCCCGACACACGTAACGCTTCTCACCCAGTGGCTCGGGGCGATGGTCATCGACGTCAATACGTTTCCAGCATGGAAGATCTGGCTTCACATGGAGAGCACAAGACTTCAGATGTTGGGACTTTTCCTCAAGAGCCCCCCGTTTCTTCTCAAGTGTACCTGCGCATTCCTCAAGAGGCTCGCGCTTCGCGAGACGAGGAGATCACTCCGGATAACAGTAACATGCGTCTCGTCGGTGAGCCAGCAGTGCAACATCCTCTCCACCATTTTCCACCCAATTACCACATCAGTCACGATATCCGGACACAGATTGCCACACCTCGTATCTCCCGCGAACTCCCTCGTCCGCCTGACATGTATCCAGGAACTCATTCCACATCCGGGCCTCGATCGGACCTGCGTAACCTTTCACGTTCTCCTCCTCGTAACAACGTCCGTGACCGTGATTTTATCCCTCGCGAACTTCCCAGAATTCCCAGTGCTCCACATCAGCAGCAGCGCCTCGAAGCCGACCACGCCCATCTCCAACACCAACACCAACGCGCCAAACATCCTGGGTTGTCCCAGTTAACAAGTCTGCCACCACGTCTCCAAAAGGGCCCTGCCCTTTCGAATCCTCGTATTCAGGCGCAAGCCGTGGGGCACCTTCCTGATGGGGATCATGTGCCCTTTCCACCCCCTAGCAGTGCAAACCAGGCGATACAGGCTCCTCCATCAGATTTCGCCCCTCCCTTGGGCATTAGCAATAATATCCAGCAAGTGACCATTGCCCATCGCGGCATTCAAGAGTCAGCTGTCAACCAGAATTCCTTCCCACCCGCGAACAACGAAGTCAGCGGACGTCTTCAGGCATCTGGAAATAGGCCGCAGAATGCTACTGTGGCTGATCCAACGCGCTCCATGGATCGTAATCATCATTCAGACCATAACGCTGCGAGCAAGGAATTGGCGGTGAGTACGCTCTCACCACTTCACCACTTCACCGCTCACTGTATAATTGTAATTCCGCATCTTAGGTTCCACAACCATCCCCACAACCAGCGCAGGTGCTAACAATACTTTGTTCGTTTTCATTTCTGGGAGCTGACTGATTCTTAAACAGGTCGCTGCGGCTGTTGCTCGGTCATTTCCGCATCAACGCGCACCACAAACGGCTCAACCCGAAGACGTCCGTATGGATGATGCAACCCGTATTGATAATGCACCTCGGCCTCCAGTTTCCCGCAACGATCCAATTTATTTTTCTGGACAATATTATCACCAGGCATCCTCGCCGGGATTGCCATCACAACAAAGCACAACCATAGCTCCAGCTGTTCCCCAATTGGTCCCGCGCCAAAGCGCACCACTGCTGATTCAGCAGGAAGATGTTTATATGGAGGATTCAACACGTCTTGACAATGCTAATCAGCATGCACGAAATCCAGTTTCCCGCAACGATTCGATCTTCATTCCCGGACAATATTATCGCCAGGCATCCTCGCTGGGATTGTCATCACAACATAGCGCAACGATAGCACCAGCTCTTTCCCAATCGGTCCCTCGCCAAAGCGTGCCGCCTCCGGTTCAGCAGGAAGATGTTCATATGGAGGATTCAACACGACTTAGCAATGCTAATCAGCATTCACGAGATCCAGTTTCCCGCAACGATTCAATCTTCATTCCCGGACAATATTATCGCCAGGCATCCTCGCTGGGATTGTCGTCACAGCAAAGCGCAACGGTAGCACCAGCTATTTCCCAATCGGTCCCTCGCCAAAGCGCGCCGCCTCCGGTTCAGCAGGAAGATGTTCATATGGAGGATTCAACACCACTTAGCAATGCCAATCAGCATGCACGAGATCCACTTTCCCGCAACGAGACAATTTTCCTTCCCGGACAATATTATCGCCGGGAGTACTCACAGGGAGTCCCATCGCAACAAAGCGCAGCGCCCACTTCCCAGGTAATCTTCAGTCTTAGCTATCCATGTGTAAATTGATTCTCTTCGATTTATTAAAATGTGTTTTTTAATCAGACCAATGCCGCTGCTCCTCACAATAACCGCAACGTGGTCCCTGCACAAACTTCTCGGCTGCAGTACCCAGAGAGATCCTCAGCTCGGCGGAGCTCAGCGCGGCCTCCCCAGGTATACACACCCATATCCCTACATTCCCGCATATAAGTTAATCGTGCTTTCAACTAGACCAATGCCTCTCCCATGCCTCAGGTAAATCCAAATAGGTTGCTTCAAATTCGAGTATCATCTGACCTTACAAATCAAGGAGCAAGGGCAAGCGCCGCCCTTGAACCCGAATTCTGGACAGACGTACGCCTCTACTTCAGGTCCGCCATCTGGGTCCCCTCAAGTGCCCATACCGGCCCCAGTTCCTATCGTCTTAGATACGGGGGATTTCATGGCGCATTGGACCACAATGTTCAATCAGGTACATGAAGATATGCAAAATTCCGCGAAGGCCCAGGTCGAAGCATTGGAGGCTCTTGCGCACAGCATAACCGAAGGATTTGTTGAAGTTCGTCAGGACATAAAAAGCTCGCAAGGGCAGGGGACGAACGGCAACTACCCGAATTCTGGAGCGGATAATAATACCCCGCAGAAATCTCGAAGTGGGCCTCGCCCGCCGGCCCTTGTTTGCTTGCAGGTATTTATATCCAGACAGTTTGTGACTAAAAGTTGACTAGATCCGCAGACATATGTGCGCGCTCATTTCAAGGGACTGCTCATGCTTCCTGGCATAACGACGCCTGAACACCTAGTAGACCTTCCCCCTCCTCTCACTGCCGAAGAACACCAAATGTTTGAAGAAAACCACCCCAATGCCCCGCCCCCGCCCCTGATTGAGAAGGGCAACTTTCGCGTGGATCTTTCTCGTGGAATGCTCGAAAGCTCTTTCAATCGAGTCGCCATGGACGAATTTGTCACACACTTCTTGAATGCCATAAAGAACGGAAGCTACACCGAGAAAGGAATCATTCCGGAGGAGTACAGAACCAAGAAGCGAGTGGCACAGTGCCTTAATATTACCATGAAGTATATTCGGACCGTGTTTCGAGGAGTCGAGCGCAATCCTGCACTTCGAGCTCAAGGTCAGCGACGTGATACGGTAAGCCTTTTTTGTCGCATTAATTTCCAGTAGAGACTGACTATTGTTTCACTCCAGCTAGCAACCAGCCGCCGGCGAGCATGCGAAAGGCGCCAAGGCAGTCTTGCTCGCCATCTTCAGTCAAACGGCATTTTGGAACGTCAAAGGAGGGATCTCATGAGCGGAGATGAAACAGATGCTCCAGGTCCCCCAAAATCATACCGGATCCTACGGCCCACCTGGCAAAGCGACGAACTTACGCAATTCCTTTGGAAGCTCGACGACATCGACCGAGAACATTGGAGGCACCCTATACGTACTCGGGCCACGCCTGGGAATCCACTTAGGATCCGGCTCCCTCCCGCCAGAGGCAAGGCTATTGCTGCTCGCCCTCCAATAGGGCTATGGCGTAATTGTTATCACCCGACCTATTTGAAGAACTTGCGGTCTTGGGAACTCAGTGGTTTGAAGATGATCGATGCCGATTATGACTTTTCGATCGATCAGGGCGATCTCTGAGTTAATTATAAACCAGTTTCTTTTGTACACTTGTATGCAATGCAATCACTTTTCTTCGCAACGACATGTTCTCAAACTCAAGTCCATATCAAAACTTATAGTTTCAAGCAAGCAAGCTCGGCCAGTCAAATAGTATTCCAGGGTTTTCCAGCGTATCCTCTGCAGCTGGCATTGAACGTTTTCTGGCTCCAGCCTGAGACGATAGAGATGCAAGAACCGCTTCGCTCACCGTGTGCAAGCATGTGCATATGGAAAGCATACAACGAAGATGAATTGCAAGGTGAACGACGTTTGATTAACAATGGTGGTCTCGGAGCAGTAGTGGGAACAGGTAGTATGAGAGCGGATGGTTACAAATAACAAGATGTGTACAAGGCGGCGGAGAGCAGGAGAAACTGAAGAACATAATGTACAATAAGTAAGTCACAAGGGATAAGAGATTTACAATAGCGAG
>JABCKG010000313.1:0-13780 GCA_018851835.1 Hypsizygus ulmarius | reverse complement strand
CGTTCACCTGGAACTGCGTGAAGACTATCACTTCGAGTCTGCCCGAGGACTTTTTTCTTTCCCTTATTCTTTTTCTGCAGGCAGTACTGTAAGAATGTTGCACCACTTACCTCTAATGAGAACATTTGGTGTGTTGCACATTCCGTTCTGATTAGAACGTAGCCGAGGTGCACTACTTAGAAGGCTACCCAAAGCGGTACTTTTGGGTTGATCCAGTTCTTCCGAATGATGGGTCAGGTCTGGCCCATCAATCCCTTTCCCAGTTTGGTAGACCTCGGCCTTCAGAATCAGCTCGTCGTCGAGCATCACTTCCAGCTCTCGTGGTCATCATCGCGCACGATGCCAAGTCTTCCACCCTCCTCGTTAATCAAACGATCGATTCTTTGAATTTTGAAGGCAAGTCGCGCACGTCACGTGTCATTGGACTTCAAAATCGCCTAAGTGCGAAACTCCTCAAAAGAATAGTCTGCAATGCATACACTGATCTTCAAGCTTCAACTGCAGATGCTTTCTATATAGTTCTTTATATTGTTGTTCGGACAAGTAGGAAACAGAATAACATGAATTTATTTTCAACCAACTATGCTATTTCGACAATTTCGCCTTCTTTCGCTCCCTTTTGGCCTCCTCCTCCTTTTCCCACATCAGTATGACACCAGCCTTTGCACTCTGCTTCCTCGGACGAGATTCGCGTTGCACAAGGTGCTGCACCTGACCGTTTTGTTGGGCTTGAAGTGGGCGCTGCTCCTCCACGTTTGCTGCGGCCTCGATCGCCGTCCCTTGTGGGATGCCGTCCCCGACCTCGTTAGTAGGTGACTCGTCAGTCCTCTTCCTCTTCTTCCCAACAGGTCGTGGCTTGGGTCATGGCTGGGTATTGGGTGCAACGATACGAGTTTCTTGGGACACATTCTTTGCAGTCTTTGTCGTCCCTTTGCTTACTGCACTGCCTTTCTTTCCTTTCTTCGTCCCACCAGGATTCTGTTCTTTGGTCACCATGCCCTTTGCCGCAGGCAGCGTGGCAGCGGGCTCACATATAGGCATGGTCGAAGCAGCTGCAGTCGGAGCTACAGCGATGGGCTCAGGAGAATTGATAGCCCGAGTAATCGTTGGACCATATGCATCTGCATGTGTTGTTACTGAAGGTGCTGCGGGTGGAACGGGCAGTATGCTTGCAGCAGTTGGCAGATGCACGTGGGGAGAAACTTGTGCAGCCATGGAAGCAGCTTGACTGGATGCTGCAGGAGGCAAAGCTGGAGCTGGAGGCGGCAGTATTCTGACGGTGTCCGTGTTCAAACCGAAATAAACTTGAGATGTTGGAGCCAATGACGATTGGAATGGAGTAGACATGGAAGGAGTCAGCAAAAATGCTGGGAGATCAGCGTATGAAAATCCGTCCAATGAAGGTGCACCAGTATCGAATTGCTGGCTGGGGGAGCTTGACCGCATGAAGTCATCCAGGATGCTGTTACCCCCGGTATTCTCCAGATTCCCCCAGGGAATTGGTGGCATATTCCAGGCAGTATCCGGATAAAAAGGTGAGCTCTCCCCGGCTACATTTTGAATCCTAGCATGACGTGGTGGCGATGATTGAATGGATAGTTGATCAGGAATATGGAAGAGTTCGGCCCACGCAGTTTGCTTTACAGCAGGCAAGGTGGTCGAAGAAGCCTGCACGAAGGATGTCTCCCCTTCACCTGGCACTTTCCATACTGCAAGGTTCACTGGCATGTTCTGTGCCACAGGAGAAGATGCGCAAACTGGTGAACTGAAGTTGTCGAGTGGGTTAGCAACGGAAGACGAGCGTGGATGAGGTCCCAGATTGACTGGTGGATATTCATCGTTACTCTCATTGAGTTCTATCAGCCCTGCATTAATCGGGTCTTGGGCTTCGATGGGTCGCAGAATGGCCATAGTGCATCCATCAAGTCCTTCCTGAAATGCCGCGAATGCGAGCGCACGCTCTTTCTGCAATTCTGGAGCTATTGGTTTTATTAGGCTAGAAATCATACTGAAGATTATGAATACGTACAATACTTTCACACTAGAAACTCGCCCCACGGCCCCATGATATTTTCCACATAATCGATTGTTGCATCTGTGAAGGTATTTCCTGCCGGCGTCAATCCATGATGGATACTAACAAGAGAGGCTCGTCATCACATCTCAATATCAACATGAGCATGCCTCTTACCTGGCAGATCTCACTGTTCCATCTTCGACAAGCCCACCCATGAGAACAGTAAAAGACCACCCTGTCTGTTCCGATAGTTCTGTCATCAACTTGATGAGAAGTGGTCCAAGAGTATCAATATTTCTATTCAAAGCTGTCAGTGCACATACTTCAACACATGCCACAAGGAGCTTACTTTTGCATCGTGTGAGGGTTCAACTCTCCATCTGAGACTTCCTCTGGCTCTATGTCATCATCGGCCAGGTCGTTCTGAATGATATCGCGCTTGCTCTTGCCCTTTGTAGGCTTAATTGCCATCTTATTTCTCGTGTCTTTGATTTCCTGGCGCACTTCGGGTGTTTCCTCCTCCCAGAGGTGCCGCGCAATCGCCCTCTGATGTTTGAGCCTCCGCGCAGAAAATGCACGTGGCGTCTCCACTGCAGGCTTGGAATCCTCTATAGCTTTGTTGAGCTGGGCCGAGATCTTCAAAGCGAAATATCTCTTTGAATATAATTTGATCAGCTGCGGTCGACACATTCGTTTAGTGGGTTGGAGGAGCTTCCTGAGCACTACGGCCTTTGGCTTTCAGGAAGTTTTACAGATGGAGGACTTGCTGCTGTCTGCATGCCACCGCATGAAGTCGACGAGTTGCTGAGGAGAAATAAATCACTGATATAAATGAGATTTCCGGATCACATACCTTCTTTCTGGTTGCTATTGCCGCTGCCCACCGCTTTCGCTGCTTTGGAGTCATCGGCACATTGGTGTCCGCAACTGGTCCAAACAGTGCTTCACGCTCAGGCCAACGAATAAACCAGTCCTCACAAAGGGTGGCCAGATAGGGCTCCAATCGTCCTTTGAGCACTGCCTGAACATGGCCAGGCTTTCAGGATTCCAAAAAGTCGTCCTGTTGCTGCGTCCTGGGCCATTTTTTCCCCATCTTTAGAATGGGATAGAGTGAGAGAAGACGTCGAAGTAAAAGCTAGACAAATGCCGAGGTAGAAACACGTCGCGTCGCGTCAAGGTAGAAACACGAGAAGGTAAACAAGCTGGGTGTGAATAAAAGGCTAGGCCGGATTCCAATGGTTCACGTGGTGCTATGAGGTGCTTGAGGGTTTTCCATTGCTGTCTGGTCCAGGAGCATGGCGCGAAGGGTGTCTGAGGACATGTTGAGCCCAGTGTACCTCCTTGACGAGGTGACCTAGAAAGGTTTATGCAGGTAGATTGGTAAGTGACATCAATCTAATAATCAACCGATTGGCGATATCAATCTATCTAATCTTTGATAAACAGTAACAAACTGACTTTCTCTGAAGTACCCCTTCAATCAGAATCCAAAAGGTATCTTCCAATTCCCCCCACGACAACTCCTGTTGACTGCTGCAATGGCGAACTCCCAGAAGCTGGTGAATAGCACAGACAAGGATGCCTCTGAAGTGGCATCCTTGTCCGAGCTCGCTTCCGCCTTCTCCAGGTTGGCCGTTGCATTTGAAGGTAAGTATATTGTCAGCTGCCCCAACTACCAGTCTGATCACTGTTCCACAGCTTTTGCAAACAAGAACTCAGGTGAGTGCACAGGCCTCGCTTAAATCTTGACGCTGACTCTCGCAGCAACAACCGTGATGCAAGATACCCCAGCTGCCAATGCAGATGAGAGCAACGCTGGTGAGTTCATTCACACTGTCAATGATCTTTCATTCCTGATTATATTGTTCAGCATCCACCATTGCCATCAAGTCTACTCAGCTGCAATCGGCGCCGACGGGTGCATCCTCAGCTCCTTTACGTACATTTCCAGAGCATGTTTGAATCTTACTGACAGTTTTCTTTTAGACTCTGGCAGTGTCAGCCGCGATTTGCCTCCTGTTTACCCTTCCCAGATAGATGAGTGTATCGCAGCCGCTATTTTAACAGGCGAATTCCAGGCTGGACCAAGCGGTGCTCTGAATGAAGGCTCTGCTCCTGCAGGTCCACCACCTGCTCCAGTTTCCAATGGAGCCACACCGGCTGAAGTTTCCCGACATGTAGCTCACATCCCAGACCAAGGCGGCCAGTGGTACCTAGTCACTCAAGGAAAGGAACCTGGCATCTACACGAGCTGGTATGAAATAAGATTTTCATAACATGATTTGAAATGCCTCCACTTACTCGCATTCATAGGGCGCAAACCTCCTGCGCGATATACTCCAAGCATGGCAGCAAGGCAGATGCGTTAAATGGGTATAGAGAGGCCTGGATCCAAGGGGGGGCCATTCATCGTATTTGATCCCAATAGTGTACCGTAGCCCCATTGATACCGGAAGGGACTTTATCCTGGCTTGCCCAATATTTTCGTATCTGTGTACTGAAGGTGTGATCTTGTCTGGCCTCGCATCGAAAGTTCTGAATTTGCACGGTATCTATTGATCGAGGCCAACCCAAAGTAGACTCGCGTAATCACGCCACTTCTCTGTAAGATTGTTTGCAGTAGACTGGAAACTGCTCTATGTGGAGCCAAGTCATAAAGCACCCCATTCAGAATGATTAATGTCATCTGATTGATACGTCTTGAATAGGCACATTCTCCGAACCATTACAGACACCAAATTTTCCTCATCTTCTCATCCTCCTGACACCGCCTTCGATACTCTACCATCTCAGCCTCAGGCAACCAACACCCAAAGCATGTCCGCTTCGCGCACATCCTGCAATGCTGATCAGGCGATGGAGACCTTGATACACAGTTTTTCGCGATCTTGATGAGGTGGAGGTTTTCGGCTTGTGCGCGTGCCATCTGCTGGGCCACTTTCCTTTCCGCCCTCTCTGCTGCTCGTGCCTCTTTCACCATGACTCTAGAACTCCGTCGGGTCTCTGCATGTTGTTGAGTTTCTTTCTCCCGCTGCTCGTTCTTCACCTTGGTGGCCTCCTTTGCATCCGCATCGCACTTTTGTCTGTACCTATCATGAGCTTGTAAGTACTGGTCTTCAGAATCTTGTGTAGCACCTACTTCCTCATACGATGTTTAGCATTCTCTCGTATGATGTCAGCATGCCTGGGTCAACCAGTTAGTGGAAGACAGGAAGTCTAGTGCTACTTGAGCATCATGTACTCCTTGTTGTACCAGTTGCATACTTCTTTACATTGATGCTTCTTTTCAGCAATCGTTAATTTTTTGCGCTTCATGAGATGGTGGAATGTTGAGGATGGAAGTGGCCTGGCTGACAAGAGGATGAGTATTTATAGTGACTAAGTGAATGTATTTATACGCTCGGATGATCAAAGTTCCCGTTACTGTTACAAAACCAAATATCCAGCAAGTGAGGTTTCCTGCCAGACGGCCGACCAGGTGTAGGGAAGATGGAAATCAGTCATGGCTCGTGTTGCATTATGTTGATGAGTACAATAGGTGAACGAAGATACATGGCATAGATAACTGGTCAGTGACATCACTGGCAAATTAGACTGGAATCACGTACCTGGGATGTTCGCGACTACTTGTACTCGATAAACACCATGGCTACTTTGATAACAATGAACGAGATTGGTTGTTAACGTACTCACCTCAATGTCTTGACTGTTTTCCATAGGTGTAGAGTGAAGAATACATGCAATGGTATGCACGACAGTCTGAGGATGTGTTGGCATCTTGATATTGTTTCATGGCAGATATCGCTTTCGTAGTAGATATTCTAACTCATAGTCGATATTCTAAACAATGGGTGACATTTTTAAATGCTATAAGTCAAGCTCTTACTCGGTGCTTACAATAACTTACCAGTAGATGTACAATTTCCATAGCTAGATGTACATAGATAGCCCTACATGCACAATGATCAGCTGCCCAAAGGTGCTTCACGTTCGTGATAAAGGCTGCAATGTGAGTATCCATCCTCATATAATCCTGGGGCTGAAGAACATACATTCGAGTACTTGAAACATCGCTAACATACTTCGATCTCCTGAAATGTGGCCGTCGATGTGAATAGCAAACAATGGAGGCCACAGACAATGGGAAAGCCTAGTAGTAAATGTTCGTGACAATCACTACAATATGAGTATTAGTGATCGGTTGACTTTTAAATGCAAAACCTTCAATTTGAATGTGTGAGGCTATACCTAGATTGTTCGATCTTTTGAAAAATGGCTGTGGATTTGAGGAGTGAACAATTGAGGTCAGATGGGTTGGACGAGGTGCTTGATCTAAGTGACAAGTTCTTTGGGAAACCTAAAATAAGGTTAGGGTCAATGAGCTTTGTTGATCAGTATGCATCTGTTGTTGTTCAAAGAAGCACCTCTGCCACTCAACGTGCACTTTGGCCACCTTTTTGTCGGCCACATTTTTTCAACTTGATCTTATATAAAGACGTGCAGGAGCGTCTTTTCTCTGAAAATCGTGAGTCATTTCTTTCCACAAGTGTGGCTTTGAACATGGATGCTCGCAAGGCCCAAGTTCCTGTATGCACAGAGGCTCACCCATAGCCACCATGGTACAGGCGCTTGAACCTTGCCAGCAGCCGCACACAAGGCAACACTTGGTATGAATTTCATAAACGATGGCTGACTGGCCTTTCAGTTAACCAGCCAAAAACAGTAAGGAGCCCACGACGCACAAATGCGTCGCCAGGTAAGCATTGATCACGTTAATTATTCCCTACTTAATAAGTAATATATTTCGCAGACACGTAATGGGAAGATTTTCTCTCCTTTTCTACTGGCCGACTTCCCAGATACGTCTGCGAGAACGGTGGACACCAATATGGATCTCGCTGCTGCATTGCAGAGGGCAATGAACCTCGAGGACCTTCGACGCATACAAGACGATGACGACACTGAAGGGGTGGAACTCTCTTCATGCCCTCCCTCCCCAGTGCTCTCTCTGCATGAATCCACGGGGAATGCGAGCTCGTCCTTGAGCCTGTGCACAACAGACAGCGAGACGCTCTGACCACCTGCTTCCACATCACCCTCCCTCAGCCTCGACGACCATATCCCCTCAGCCCCATCAGTCAACCACCTCGACGATCACGATAATGAGGAAGAGACGCCTTTGATGCAAGGGCAAGACTGGTGTGGCCGCGTCGAGGTCATGCGGTCGAAGCTCATGGCTGCAAAACGTAAGAAGAAAAAACGTGCCCTCGTCGCTGCAGGTAATTCACCCAACAACTATCGGCCTACACCTTCGGCCCTCTGTCGTTATGAGAAGGTTGCAGCTGAGGCTGTGAAGTTCAATGCGAAAAAGCTCACTGCTGCAAAGGGTGGCTGGGTTGGGCGGCGAATCAATTGCAAAAGGAAAAGGCCCTGGACATGGCCTGAGCTCAAGGCACAAGGGTTCCGCTATGTGGGTTGGGATGGACTGTAAGCTGTCCACTGCCCAAAACTATTTTACTCTGACGTTTCATCTGAAGGACGCCCCAGGTCATCAAGAACTCGGAAGGGCGAATCATTGTTATGCTCTCTAGGCGACCACCTTCTGCTGACTGGTCTGATGTTACAGCTGATGCAGCAGCTGGTCTACAGGAGATGAGGCAGCTCAGCCTGGATAAAGGGGATTTCCAAGCTAGCGATGAGCATGACCGCCGGGGACATTTTCTTGCGGTCGCAATCGGGGTTTCATTCGGCGGAGGGCAAAGGGTAAGTGTCGTCATATTGTCCATGGATTTCGCTCACCCCCTACTTCAGAAACCAGGCAACCTGGTGCATCCACGCAGCCGCCGCCTTCTCCTAAGCAATTTGCTCAATCGCAAGTCAATCCAAAGAATCGCCGGCTTCCAAAGCAGTAAGTCCAGTTCCTCTGACAGCTTCCTTTCTCTATGTTCAAATGATTCAGGTGCGCTCTCCTTCTATCAACCCAAAATCTATGAATACTGCCGCGATACACTGAAAAGCCTCTTCAACCATTTACCAGGCTTACAACGCAATTTCAAAAATAGTATTTTCGCCGCATGTACCTTCAACTGCAGCCCCGAAACCACTTGCCTAGAGCACGAGGACATTGGGAATGCAGCTAACCTGTTCTGTGCGATAACGGCGCTTGGATCTTTCGATGCAACCCATGGAGGCCATATGGTCCTATTTTCTCTGAAGCTCGTCATTGAATTTCCATCCGGGTCAACCATTCATCTTTTGTCAGGCACTCTCGATCATGGCAACACCCCAATTCAGAAAGGCGAGCGCCGGATGTCCATGACACAGTATTGTGCAGGGGGTTTATTTCGTTGGGTTGAGTACGGTTTCCAGTCTGTGAAGACGATGGTTTCGCAAAGGGGCAGGAGGAGGAAGAAGGCAGAGATAGATGGGCCCCCAGGCTCTCGATGGGCTTGGGCACTAGATCTTTTTTCCAAGGAGTGCGAATTGGCAAAAGACCGCAAAAAAGTATTCCAGATATGTAAATCAGATTTGAACTAGGCCCCCGCAATTACATCACTTAAGTTTATTTTTTGAATCCAAGTTTTGGGAATCTTGAAAGATTGGAGTCGACAGACCTCTCTCCCTGTCTACGTCAAGCTTCACCCTTCACATTTTGACCCAGCTGTAACATGGCCAGAGAAATGGACAAGAACGAGGAGTCTGACTCGGACGGATATACTAATGAATATGATTTGCATCTGTCGGTACGTGGTGAATGGATTGGCCTACTGTGTTGGACTCACAACACCTTTCAGATGATGCCGAGTGACTTTGTCCTGTCAGATCTGGCTTGGAGCCCCAAATTCCATAGCATAGGGCACTTTCCGAGGTGTCCATTTGAGGGAACCATGTCCGATCCATGCAGTGAGCCTCTAGCTCTGGAAACAACCATACCATCACCTGAGACATCCTCACAGGAAAGCCAGTGCGTCTCTATAATAGGTCAAGTTGGTTCGAAATATCTTATGTACTGGATACAGAGCCAGGCTGCGTCGAAGAAAGTTGCATCCATCGAAAACACAGTACAAGTACAAGAACATACAAATAGAAGAGCAGGATGCAGATGAAAGGCAGGTGTGTTTCTAGGCATTGAAAAAATGGTTCGAAAAATCTCATATATTGGATATCGAGCCAGGACGTGTCAAATAATATTGATCTCTACACTCGCAGAGGTGGCAAGGTGCCTTCTCAGGAGCGCACGGATGACGGTGAAGGGCAGAAATCTTGAATTGAGATAAGATCACCATAGATTTACATAGATAAGATGAAAATATTTTGCGTGATCTTCAGTTATGTAATGATCAACATCAACCTTGATCCCTTAACTCCCAAATACTCCGTGATTCACCATCTAATAATGTTGCACATACATAAAACACGGGAGTACCCCATGAAACATTTTCTTTCACGATAGCTCCTTCATCACATGCACGAAATTCTCCACCGACTCGGAAACCTCGAACATCCCACGGCGTGCTCACATTCCACCCTGTTCCCTCTCTCAATGGCCCTCAGCTCAAGTCTACAGTGAGAAGGCACTTGGTTCAGGAGTGGAATGTATAGATGGATGGAACATCATGCAGCAACCAGGCCTTACCACTTCCTACTCTTCCCGATGCTAATCCAGCACCGATGTGGTTTTCCTCGTTATTTCCTGATGACGTGCATGTTGACACACCTGCATTCGATTTTGACGTGGAGCCCAACATTGAAGAGTATGAGTCCTTAATTAAGGAGTGGCCATTCACTGTGAGGAAGAGACGAGGAATATCGGTCAGCATATTTTTTTCTGTGGATCGACTATGGCAGGGACTGATCCCCTACACCCAGGACGAACCTTTGAACGTCTGGAAGGCCGAGATTGACACCTTCTTAGATGAACTGATCCGACTCGATGGATGTGGGGACTTCATCAACCAGGGCTCATGTAGCCATTGTGACAATGTTCTCCCAGAATTTCGCTGCAAGGACTGTTCGACAGACAAGCTTTCCTGTCAGGAATGCATCGTCTCTCTGCATTCGCACAGTCCGCTGCATAGGATCGAGGCGAGTTTCTCTCTTTTGAAGCTATTGGGATCTTGCTTGACGTACCGTACCCCTAGAGATGGAATGGGTCCTTCTTCGAACCAGCAACACTCAAGCTATTAGGCCTACGCATGCAGCTCGGCCACCCAACTGGGGAGCGCTGCCCTCTTCCATGGAGTTCCAAAGGGGATGCATTTGTGATTATCGATACTCATGGTGTCCACGAAGTCGGCCTTGATTTCTGCGGCTGCGATACCAGCAAGAGTCTTGTCCTGCAGCTTCTTCGTGGCCGGCTATATCCCGCTACTGTTCAGAACCCTGCAACAGCAGCTACCTTCCGAGTGCTGAAGAAGTTTCAGATACTTAGCTTTGAATCCAAATGCTCAGCATATGAATTCGTTCACAGTCTTCTGTGTGAGACTGATAACACTGGGCTGCTTTCAACAAGGGTAAGTGCGATATTATTTGATGTCACATGCTCCTCTCAACCTTTCTGTACACAGGACAGATACAGCGAATTCTTGCGGATGATTCGTGGATGGCGACACCTCAAGATGCTCAAACGTGTGGGACAAGGTCACAGCTTAGGTGGAGCTAAGGCAACCCTTGAGGGTGCATGTGTGGTGTTATGTCCAGCATGTCCACACCCAGACAAGAACCTGCCGACAAATTGGAGAAGTGCACCAGAGGATCAACAGTATGCCTATGCTACATATACAATGTGCCTACAAAGCTGACCTGTTCCATATGTAGATGGAAGTACGCATTGTTTATTGCGCTAGATGCGAACTTTCACATGCGGCGCAAGAAGATTTCAAACGAAATCAAAGATCTGTTGCTCAGTTGCAGATATTCGTACTTTGTCAACCAATAGCCATACGAAGCCCATCTTCAGGCATTCGGTGGTGAGAAATGAGAGGTACGCTTCCTTTTGCTTCCTTTGCCGTATTGACACCTGAAGTGCAATTCAGCCCAGTCAATGCATCTCGCATGATGCCTTGAATAGTGCTGACACTAGGGAGACTCATGGATGTGCCGTCACTGGTATTGGGGCATGCGACTGCTCCCGCCATGATTTTTGATGCCCTAACTCAGTCAGTGATCTTCAAAAAGGAGAACGGCAAGTTGCTTCCCTCATATCCTAAAGTGTTGCTTTACTGACCACCAGGGAAGATACGTCAATATGGACTACATGTTTTACTCCGGCCTTCAAGACAGCGACCTACAAAAGATCGTCATTTCCTATGACATCGCTTGCCAATGGGGAATCAAATTTTGGACACGGATGAAGAGATTCTCTGACAGATGGACAATCAATGCTGGCAGCACTCACATCACATTTCTTGTACCCAAGTTTCACCTGCCAGCACATATCGATAAATGCCACCACGATTTCTCATTCAACTACACGAAGGGCATCGGAAGGACAGACGGCGAAGCTCCCGAACGAAACTGGTCAAAGATCAATGTTCTGGCAGGAAGTACAAAGGAGATGGGCCCCGGTTCACGGCACGACACGCTAGAAGATCACATGGGCAATGCGAATTGGAGAAAGGTGATAGGAATGGGTAAGTAACACTGTTCTCCTTGAATGTAGATTTCGATATCTCACTTCTGATTGTCGTTAGATGCATCCTTGCTAAGGAAAATGAAGGCCGCTGTTCCTGAGCGTGCAGAGCATGCAGACAACCTCCATCACCTGGAGAGCGTGATCGAAGCTCGGCATCTGAATCTCTGGTGTGCGGAGGTTGAGGCATGGGAGGTGGACAACACGTGCGATAACCCATTTGAACCTCGAACGAAGGGTGCGTCTTATTTTTGTGTTGTTCCTTTCTGCTGAAACTACTATATATGTATATATAGCATTGATGCAGATGGATGTTCGGCTCACATTGGCCATGCAAGAGACCCTCTCAATGAACAGCCTCGAACAAGAAATGGTCAGGAGTGACATTTCACCAAGTGTAATGGTGAACATGGGACTGGAACTCGAAGATCTCCAGTCAGTTTTGTTTTTGTTCTTCATTTCAGTCATCGATACACTAACATATTCTTAGATGGAAATTACGGGTTGATGCGCAGACCCTCGGTCAACATGCGACAAGCCTTCAGAAGGCGAAACTTCAGGAGCGCTCCAACAGACTCCAGTGGCAAATCAATACCTGGATTGATATCCAGGCCCTATACATACCTGGGACGACTCTCCTCTGTTCATTATCTGCTGAGAGAAGTGCCGTCGATGCTCCCGAGATCAAGGTCTACAATATCGAACTCTGGCTTCCTTCCACCATCGGGCGAAAGGCTGCGTGTGATCCTCGCCTCCAGGAGTACGAATGGCAACTTCAATATGCCCAGGCAAGTGATGCGCTCCACATGCTTCGCCAAAACCTCCACCTAGACAGCTTCCTTGCTAAGTGGAAGAAAGACTGGTCTCGAGGTGTTCGCCAGAATACTCGATCCCAGACGATCCATCCAGCAAAACTTGAACAAGGTGAAGTCTTATATCGAGAGGTATCGCGTCGCGCGTACCTGCCTAGTTTCACTCACAAGACTATTGGACAAACCTGCCATCTGGGCGGAGACGCTACATCCTCTGGAAGATGCGGATGTCCGTGGAATGTCGACGACTGGTTTGGGGGAGGGATCTCGTTCTCTCTCGTGGATTTGGACTGCTCCAGGTGTGATGAATGGCTTGTTGGAAGGGGAGGAACAGCCAGACCTCGATGATGGTATGTGCAGAACCACTCCAAAAATATACTGAACTGACAAAAATAATTCTAGCTCTTCGTATTCAATGGTGTAGGTCCAGGGCACGTGTGAAGCATTGGGCCGAAGAGGTCGAGCTTCTCACGGAGGAGATGCACTGCGTCAAAGCATTCATGATGTGGCATGCTGGTTGGTGGATGGAGCAGGGGGCATCCCGCGGCGTGATCGAAAATGTCGCTCTTGCGGAGGGACTTTCGGCGTACATGCAATGCCAGGCCAGCTTGCATTTGGACTTGTGGACGCGCTTTGAATACCTCTGGCAGTATGTTGCGACGTGGACTGCATTGGGTGACGTTATGGAGGATCCTGAGGTGGATGAAGACGTGGGTACCAGGACGAATGTGGATGGAGTTGCCGTGACAGTGGATGAGGACGGAGGGTTGCTTGATGCGCACAATACTGTTTCTGCAGATGAAGGGCTTCTCGCGGGTGTAAATAATGAGACTATTAGCACGACAGGGCAGGAGTGGATCTAATGTGTAGTTTAGCAGATGTACTTACTCGCACGCCGTACTCTATTTTCATTTCTGACTTTGTGACTTTGTGACAGTGTTACATCTGAGCCCCGATGCTTAAAACAGTGTTGAACTCGCTGGCAGCGATGCCAAGCCCCCGACTCAAACAGCGGGACAAAGCCCCGACTCAAACAGCGGGGAGAGGGAGCAGAGAGCGAGATCGGCCCGACGCCACTTACGCAACGTACCGGATGCGTCTCTTACCGGTTTAAGTGAAATTTGATGGTGTTCTCATTAGAGGGTTTTGTGCACCTCAGCTAAGCTCTGGTTAGAGCGAAATGTGCAACACCTATTCTTTCTAATTAGAGGTATCTGGTGCACCACTCTGCCAGCATGTGGTGTTTTCTGGCCAAGAAGCTGAGCCAACATCTCGTCTTCTTCGGCTTCTTCCTTGATTTCTTCCTCTGCTTTGTCTGCG
>JABCKG010000312.1:1503-13811 GCA_018851835.1 Hypsizygus ulmarius | reverse complement strand
CTATCCACCTAGATACACACTTCTTCAGATCTTCTCCAAGTTCGGTAAAGTCACCAAGCTCGACTTCCTCTTCCATAAGGCGGGCGCACTGAAGGGAAAACCGCGCGGATACGCATTTATCGAGTATGGCAGCAACTACGTACGTCGATTGCCTTTTAACCACCATACCGTCCCTCACCCCGGGTCTCTCTTTGTTCCATGCGGCACATGCACATTCCGTGTTATTTTACCCACCCACACCATATCTCGTATATCACCCATACAGGAGGTGCTGCTGCTGCTGCCCGGGGCGGGATGAACATGGATGGTACCAGCCGATACTGAAATGATTGTATTGCCTGCAGGAAGCATTGAAGGCGTTGAGCACTGCCCATGGCAAGCTGCTGCGTGGACGCAAGCTTGTGGTGACATTTGCGCACCAGGCGCCGATCGAGCAGATGGGTGCGGGACAGGTTATGAAACGGAAGAGCATGATGGAGACCGGCCGTCCAACGACGCTGAGCATGCTCAAGACAGGGATGGGCTCGCGGCATGACGGGTGCGTGGTTATATCTTTTGCTCCTCTATTCCTTTTGGCCTTTGGATTGTTCTGATATATGGTGATGCATAGGACGAAGGATAAGATTGCAATGATGGAAGCAAAACTTCGACAGATGGAAAGCACGAATCCTAAACCGGCGCCGAATCCCACATCCTCTGAATCTCCACGGCGTACACCTTCCTCTTCGATGCCATATCATCATTCGTCTCTCCCAAACAAGCCACCACCACCAGTCCCAGAGGGTCTTCGGAGACCTGACCAGCAGACGACGCGCCCCGCACCAAAACCGAGAATTCCACTGCCGTCACTGCCGATTGGCCCGCCTTCGCGGTCAGCGACATCCGAGGTGAAGCTAGCGATGGGGACGGCTCCTGCGCGGCAGGCTAAGACATCAAAACTTACTGGCGTGAAGATTGGGAAGCCCAAGCAGAAACCTGCGCCACCACCAGCTGCGGCAGGGTGACACTGATAGTGTTGGAAGAGATATCAGATCTAGCTTCCTTGTAGTTTCAGTGTAGTTCGACCCATAGTCGAAGCAGGGATGTTCAAAATTTTTGAATGGTAGCTCATTCGATGCGATGAGGCACGAACGGCGCATAAGTTTTGAATTGCCAACTTGGCTGGTGATTTCTGTCAGCCTGATGGTGTACTCTTTCATGTTCTTGGGGCGTATGCATTCAGGTCTCAACTGTCGCTTGTAAAAAAGCCTAAACCTTCACTTTGACTATCTCAGCCCTAGGGTCCCGAAAGATCAAGCTCAAATAATCATGTGCGTTTGTGGATGTGTTGCCACATTCATAATCGTGATACGAACATATGCCAGAATGAAGCAAAACAGCAGTAGCGGATAACCAGCTCAAACCACCGTACCTGCATTCGAGGCGATACGCGGCCACAGATCCGCCTGAATGAAAGCCAATCAAGGTCAACGGCTGCCGCGAGAGATGTACATGGAAGCCTGAACGTACGCATTCTTTTGCTACGGGACCTGTGATGGCGGACCCTTTCATCTCTCCTTTGGGGTTGACTATAACACCAGCGTTGTCCTGAAGAAGCGTTTTGTTAGTGTGTGTGGGTGTGTGGGAAGAACATGAAAGGCATACTTCGAAGTATAGGAAGACACCGTCTCTCCGGCGCCATGCTTTGCGCTGGCGGACAACAACTGCGGGCATGGCTGCAAACACAAAGACAGATATGTCAGTAACGATCTCATGACAATGACTTTCGCCATATAAATCAAAATCTTCCACGAATGAGTGAAAGCAAAGCCGTGCCCATCCCACCGATCGTATCAACCCACAACGCAGACAACGCAAACAAAACAAAAAAAGACGCACTCTTCTTCCTCAGCTCAGGCTTTCCCTTCTTCACACTGGCAACAACCATGTCGCCGACACCGGCATCGGGCAACCTGTTGAGACGTGCACCGAAGCCGAAGGGCTCGATGATGAACAAGCTCTTGGCACCGCTGTTGTCGGCGCAATTCAGGACGGCGCCCACAGGCAGACCGAGCGTAAGTCGAAACTTGGTACCGGATGCTCCTCCGCCTGGGTCGTTGGGCATTCGTGTTTCATTGGATTTGGTGAATTTTCGTAGGGATTTCGGTCATTGAGTTTGGGTTGGGAGATTTGCGTGCAGAGACAGACGATCGCATAGGGATTTTGTGGGAATGGATGAAGCACAATGTACGGGAACACAGAAGTCAGTTTGCATAAAGCCTCGATGAGAGACGGATGCGTACCGCGTGCGGTGGCCATTTTTTAAGGTAGTCTTGAGGGGGTTGGGGTACTTGAGTGGAACGATAATGTGCTGATCGGTGGGTGGATAACACGCACAAAGTTCTTGTGCCGAACTCGGCCGGAGTTGGACATGTACAGTTTTTCGGATGTTGCCGAATGGTGTTCACTGTCCAGAGATCTTGGTCCAGTCGATGTTCATCGGAATGGTGCACTTACTAGTACTTAGGCGAGATCGACGCTCCTTAACAAGCATAACTCATGACTTTGGTGGACTATCCGAGCCTTGTAATCAAGTTTGACGTTGAACGCCAACTTTGGCCCAACACCTGGAACATTTTATTGCTATCCACGTTACTTGACCTCATTCCTATGTCATCGTAATGGTTTCGGTCATGTTAACAGTCGCCGGCTGACAGCGTGAAAGGAGGAACGTTATTACAACCGTGTTGCGAGGATTGACGTCTAGGTAACGCCAAAGCGCTTGAATAGGATGAGGAGATGAGCTGACATTTGATGTGCACGGAATTTTATTTTATTAACTGTACCAATCCTTGCCTGCAAATGCCGTTCGACATGTGGCTTGCCGACAGAATGGGACCAAAACGCGTTCATCGCTCCCGCGAGCATGGGGAGCAATTTGGATACTTGGTAGAGCAGCTGAGTGAGGTTTTTATTCAACGATATGGCTTTTTGATGACGTGAGCCAGACTGATGAATGAGAAGGAAAATTGGAACCTGACCCCATCAACATTTGCAATGGACGGCTGAATTGCTTTATGAAGCGTCTTAAGTGTTCTGGTCAATGTTCTATGAGGAAAAACTCGAAACTACAAAAATATTCAATCCGCAGAAAGTGCCGCCATTCAAAAGCCTAAAGGTCTGGAGCTTTCCCCCCGTTGAACGGAATGCACAAGTACGCGGTGATAGCATTATGCGTTACGTCGTCTGTACATTTCACGCAGCCTAAGCTCGGCGTTTCGAGGGACAGAAATGTAAGAAGCGGTAGACTACTTAGAAAGCACACCGCTTCATAGACCGCTCAACTCTGCTGGACTGTTAGAAAGTCAACATGGAAGGTGTATTCCCCTGTTTCTGAGGGAGCAAGTCGGTCGGCTGGCATTATATAGCCCCACACAGTGTGATAGGATAATTCGGCGATCAGGATTGGTCGGAATGTATCATTACTGAGCAAATTTGAAGCGCTATAAACAGTGGTCGGTGAGAATCGCGATCTCGATTACGAGAGTGAGAACAACTGGTTGACCGTACGACATCCACAGGACACATTGCATGGTGGCTTCATCTCGTATCAGATAGATAGGTCGATGTCAATCAATAAATTCACCTCGGTCTCAATCCCGGGCATTTGCACTGAATGCCGAAGACAAGCGAGTCCGAGGGATAGGAGAAAGAATATCGAGGCTGGATATATTCACCCTCGGACACGACGCCGGACGGGTGAAAATGTGTTCTAGTATCGCCGAGGTAGTGCACGAGTGGATTCCATTGGTATGTTAGATGTATACAGGGCTACGTGTTAAAGCTCAAGAGCATCAATAAGGCAGCGGGGGTGATCATTAGTAACGAGTAAAGCCATGACGCTGAGCCCGGGGAGACGAGTATTTAACATGCCCAAGTAATAGACAGTCTACCGTGGTCAGAATATGGGAACTTCTTCGAAAGGCACCGCAGGCGGAGCACTTAAGATGACGTACAGTGGGATATACAGCTGCGCCACGGCTCTCGTCAATGCACCGATATGAAAAGATTGGCGGTGTTGAAACAAAATATGCACGAGTGATGCCGTCGACGCCAAGAGTAGGCTGTAGCATATAAACTCAGGAGAGCTGCGCGCATACAGTTAAAGTCACATTTTAAGCCACAGAGTACACAGAAGAGATGGAACGAATTTCAGATTGAGTCTACTATTTCGTCGAATCCATGATCGCCTGAGTATTCTGCAAGACATGAGAGAAAGGTTCGCCCTCGAGGCCGTGCCAGGACAAAGTCGAGTCTTTGATACGCCAGTGGTGTGCCATTACATTGGGGGAGAACTGAAGAAAATCGAGTAAGTATTAGTACTTATGCGTTAGTAGTCTAGAAGGTTTGCTGTACAAAAGTGAGCTCCTTCAGAACGGATAAATCAGGATACTTACCTCGATTCCTCGGGCAGGGTATATATCGAGGGACTTCTGCCCTCCGTTTGATCTGTTTGATGGGTGTGCCACATCAAGAGAATGGATGCCAAATGGAGATTGCATGTACATAGTAGGCTTGTTTGGTGAGATAGCACATTGCCAAATAGATTGTAAAAAAAATCGTTCACTCACCGCGATCATCACGCCCTAAAATCTACACTTCGCGACGTAGGTTGACAGCTAGAAGACACACACGAGACTCTTGGAATGCTCCGTGGACATATCGATGATTACGCGCTCTTTTACATGGGTCTCAGCAGACGGCCGTCAAGGACCGATAACTCACTATCGCGACTACACCCGCAATTTCTGCTTGTCTTCACGCAATGGACGCGATCTGGATCATTCTGTGGTTACGGACATTATAGGAAGACGACAGGATGCAACGTGCTGGGGTTCTTACTGTTGTAAACAATGGGTGTAGCTCGGAATAGGTATGAATTGGCGGCCGGACCATCAGATGTGAAGGAAGCTGATTCAGATGATCATGGGCCACAAGTTCATTTCATTATGAAGAAACTGCGTATGGATCAGCTGATTAGGCTGGTGACATGGAGGATGACTACTCGTGCCTATTCTCATTGACTTCTCAGTGTCTGGGCGAACAAAAAACGACAGGAAAGTGACCTAGATATCCTCAAATGCGCGTAGTTGTGAAGACATGGAACGTTCTTGGGACGTCTTCGATGCTACTCAGAGCCTGCAGGGTCTCAACTCAGGATGCAAATGACAAGAACTCGCAGCGCCATTGGAACCAATGAGCAGTGGCTGATTAGATCTTCCTTGATCACGTGCTCTACTCCCACCTTCGACGTAATTTAATAACTCAGTCGGACGGGATATAAAGCACAGATCTCATGAGAGTCACCTGGATTACTTTCTCATCTGACTTACATTCCACCTGTTTCAATGCCTTCCCAACAAGTTTTCAAGTCCAAGGATGGTGCTGTCTACACCACCTCCAGTGGTGCACCTGTCAGTGAGCCTTATGCCGCTCAGCGGGCTGGTGCTCTTGGTCCTCTCCTTATCCAAGGTTCGTCCATGGCAGTTGCCTACTGAATGCGACGAGCTGATCGTCTTCGACAGATTTCCATCATATCGATCTGCTCGCCCATTTTGATCGTGAGCGTATTCCTGAGCGTGTTGTAAGTCCCTTTGGTCGCATTGCATCATCTTGCTCACCCGTCACCATCGGCACCCCTATTAGGTTCATGCCAAAGGCGCTGGTGCCCATGGTTACTTCGAGGTTACCCATGATCTCAGTGACATCACTTCCCAGTCTCTATTCCAGGGTGTCGGAAAGAAAGTCCGCGCAACCATACGTTTTTCCACCGTCGGTGGCGAGTCAGGATCGGCCGACACTGCTCGTGATCCCCGTGGCTTTGCGATCAAGCTACGAACTGAGGAAGGTAATTGGGACTGGGTGTTCAACAATACGCCCGTGTTCTTCATCAGGGATCCCGCCAAATTCCCTCACTTCATCCACACCCAGAAGAGAGATCCTCAGACTCACTTGAAAGATGCGGATATGTTCTGGGTAAGGAGACAAATCTCCTTAAAATGGAAAGCGGATTTATGCCGATGATAATGTCTTTATTCCAGGATTATCTGTCTCAAAACCCGGAGTCGATTCATCAGATCATGATCCTTTTCTCCGACCGCGGTACCCCCGATGGTTTCCATCAGGAGCACGGTTACTCTGGACACGCCTTCAAGTGGCTTAAGGATGACGGCTCCTTTGTCTACGTTCAGGTCCACGTTCGCGTCGATGGCGGTTTCAAGGTCTGTATTTATCCGAAGTCCGACTAGAAATCTGAGCCCTCAACAATAAACCTTCTGGCAGACTCTCGACAATGCGACCGCTGGAAAACTCGCCGGTGAAAATCCGGATTACGGGACCCAGACTCTTTTTGAGGCAATCGAGGCTGGTAAATTCCCCTCATGGACAGTCTACATCGTGAGTACCATGGAGTCATCTGAGCCATTTGGATTTTTAAGTTACACTTATGCCATCATAGCAAACCATGACTCCGGAGCAAGCAGAGAATTTCCGTTACAACATTCTCGATCTCACTAAAGTCTGGCCCCACGGAGAATTCCCTCTACGCCCCATTGGAAAACTTGTCTTAAATGAGAACCCCCAGAATTATTTCGCTGAAATTGAGCAGGTCCGTTACTGTTTCGTATGGTATTCTCTTGTGGTCGTGCGACCAACGGTTTTGTGCAGGCCGCGTTCTCCCCTTCGCACTTAGTGCCCTACATCGAGCCATCTGCGGACCCCGTTCTCCAATCGCGTTTGTTCTCTTATCCCGACACCCACCGCCACCGCCTCGGCACAAACTACCAGCAGCTCCCCGTCAACGCCCCTTTGAACCCTGTCGCTAACTTCCAGCGCGATGGTCAGGGCACCTTCGTTTCCCAGGGATGTCGCCCCAATTACCAGAGCACTATCCAGCCTCTCACATACGCTGGCCGCAAGGCCACCATCGATGCTTCCGTTCGGGACCTGGAAAGGGAGGTCAAGCACGAAAATTTCATTGGTAGCGCCTATCGCGATCTTAGCGAGATCACCGAGCGTACGGTCTTCTTGAAGTCTGTTCTCTTAAGACTCTGATGAGATATTCCTTTTGAACAGTTGACTTCGAGCAGCCTCGCGCTTTGTGGGCCAAGGTTTGGAGTGATGCTCAGCGGGAGGCGTATGTCCAGAACGTTGCTGCTCACTTCGGTGGTGTCAAGAGCTCTGAGGTCAGGGCTAGGCAATGTGCGTAACAACTATGTATGACGACGCAATCGTACTGAAAAGTAATATTTTAGTGTCTGTTTGGGCTGCTGTTGACCAAGGTCTCTCCGACCGTATCGCCGATGCCGTTGGGTCCCCGCACGTCAAGCCTCTCCAGGTTAACCCTGTGAGGGCGACTGCGAAGTTCAAGGCTAACATTGGGTTTGTCAAGCAGTTTAGACAGTGAACGAATCGCTCGTCCTCGGATAAAAGCAGGTTATATTTGTCTACGCAAACAGCCAACTGGCAGTTTCTGAGGAATGCTGTGCTTGTTTAACCTTGATTGCTGTATATAAACCGTTTAAGACGACGACTTTCTCTATGTAACACCACAATCTCAATATGTGTATTCAAAGAACTGTTTGATTCGTTTTGTTTCGTTCTCCTTTCGTCTCCTTCAGGAGGTTGCAGGTTGAAGTTCCGCGGAGTGATCGTGATTTACGATCGGGATGCATGAAATCACATGATCGTCACTTTGCGTGACCAGCATCACATGTCACCCTTGTGTGACAGTGCTTCCAAAATTTCTGCTATGAACGCCAACGACCTGTTCTCATTTCTGGACGATGTGTCTCCTGGGGATGTCGATGGTGATGAAGAGGATGCTATGCCAACCGAACCTATTGAAACGACAAGCAAAACCACTCAGAAACGAAAAGCTGAATCGCCATCTCAGCAAACAACGCCACAAGATGGAGATGTTCATATGCAAGAGTTGAAAGAGGAACCAGGTCCATCGGTACCCAAGAAAGCCAGGATATCCTCTCCGAAACCGCTAGTTCTCGATGACTTCGAGACGGAGGCGAAGCGAGAGGTAGCAGCGAGTGCGGGATTAACAGGCAGTGTGAATTCTGGAACGCGATTGGAACTTAAACATCAGGTGCGATGGCTATTTCAGTCATGACTGAACTGCTATTTACTTCGGTAAGTAGGTTAGACATCAAGTTGCTGTGCCTCCAGGGTACAATTATATTCCAATATCCAAACATATACCCCCCGCCAAGCCGGATCGAGAATACAAGTTCGAACTGGACCCTTTCCAAAAAGTGTCCGTACATGCAATTCAGCGTAATGAGAGCGTCTTGGTGTCAGCGCACACGAGTGCGGGAAAGACCGTTGTTGCTGAATACGCCATCGCTCAATGTCTTAATAACAAACAGAGAGTAATCTATACTAGTCCTATCAAGGTGTTTAGCTCGTTTGAGTTCGTCAAATGAGGTTATGTGTGCTTAAACAGGTCCTTTTTGTTTTTGATAGGCTTTGAGCAATCAGAAATACCGAGAGATGCTTGCGGAATTTGGGGACGTGGGCCTCATGACAGGAGACGTGACGATAAATCCGTCGGCGACATGTCTGGTCATGACGACAGAGGCGTGTGATACATTTCCTATGCCAGTGAAGGATAGCTAACCACTTTCTAATAGATTCTGCGATCTATGTTGTATCGTGGTTCCGAAATCATGCGTGAAGTTGCGTGGGTTATCTTCGATGAAATTCATTATATGCGAGATAAAGAAAGAGGCGTCGTTTGGGAAGAGACCATCATTCTCCTGCCGCACACCGTCCGTTACGTCTTCCTCTCTGCCACAATACCCAATGCTATGCAATTTGCAGAGTGGATATGCAAGTCACATGAACAACCATGTCACGTTGTCTACACCGACTTCAGGCCAACTCCTTTACAGCACTATCTTTTTCCTGCGGGTGACGTTGGCATCTACCTTGTGGTGAACGAAAAAGGAGAATTTCGAGAAGATATGTTCGCCCAAGCGATGGGCAAACTTCAGGATGGTATGGGTGACGATCCAGCGGATCCAAAGGGCGGAAAGGGGAAGAAAGGCAAAACGAAGAAGGGTGGTGAAAAGAAGGGTAGGTCTCGTTCTCTTTGCTTATTCCTTCAAGTTGACGTTGGTGTTTTGATTTTTAGGCCCATCTGACATCTCGAAAATCACACGAATGATCATGAAACAAAACTATACCCCTGTAATTTTCTTTGCCTTTAGCAAACGCGAGTGCGAAGGGCTCGCCTTAACGTTGGTTAAATTCGAGTTCAACTCGACAGATGAGCAGGAATCCGTGACAAGCATCTTTAGCAACGCTATTGGAAATCTCGCCGAGGACGATAGACAGCTACCTCAAATAACAAACCTCCTACCATTACTTCGTCGTGGAATTGGAATTCATCACGGCGGCCTCCTTCCCATCCTAAAGGAGGTTATCGAAATCCTCTTCCAAGAAGGCTTGATCAAAGTCCTTTTCGCCACGGAGACATTCTCAATCGGCTTGAACATGCCTGCGAAAACTGTTGTCTTCACAACGACGCGGAAATTCGACGGGCGTGAGTTCCGGAACCTGTCCTCGGGGGAGTATATCCAGATGTCGGGGCGTGCTGGACGACGTGGTTTGGACGATCGTGGTGTTGTGATTATGATGTGTGACGAGAAGCTGGAGCCTGCTGCTGCGAAGATGATGGTGAAGGGAGAGGCCGACAGACTCGATTCCGCATTCCATCTTGGTTATAACATGGTGCTCAACTTGATGAAAGTCGAAGGAATCAGCCCGGAGTTTATGCTTGAACGCTGCTTCTTCCAGTTCCAGAGTAGTGCTGGTATTCCGTTGTTGGAAGATGGCATGTTTTTTCTCTGTTATATCGAGACCAATTACTGACCTTGCCGTAGAACTGAAGAAGGAGGAGGAGGCACGAAGTACGACCGTAATACCAGAAGAAGCTCTGGTGGCTGAGTACTATGAATATCGACAGCAGCTCGATCAAATGGCGGCCGATTTCCGAGAAGTCATAACTCATCCAACCTACTCACTTCCCTTCCTACAGCCTGGCCGACTGGTAAAAGTCAAATACCAGAAAGTTGATTTTGGGTGGGGTGTGATAATTAATTATCAAAAACGGCTTCCTCCTAAGGTTTGCGCGACGAAGATTATCTGATGTTCCAGGGACTCACTCGCCACTTAGAACAGGCCCATGCCCAAAGTCGAAGAACTGCCTCCGCACGAACAATACATCATTGATGTTCTGTTGAACTGTGCCCCTGGCGGTGCAGTTTCCAAGAACCGCGAAAACGTGACAGCTACTCCCGGTGGTGTTCAACCGTGTCCAAACGGCCAGAGAGGTGTTCCTCTCGTGGTCCCTGTGCTGTTGTCGACGATCGAGGGTATCAGCCACATCCGTCTATTCCTTCCTAAAGACCTACGGCCAGACCAGGCACGCGAGACTGTGTGGAAGAGTGTCCTCGAAGTTCATCGCCGTTTCCCGGATGGCGTTGCGCTGTTGGACCCGATACAGAATATGGGTATCAAGGATGAGAAGTTCAAAGAGCTTGTCAAGGTGTGTTTAAACAGTCAACTTAGATGCCTGGAATGGTTTCGTAACGTGTGATGCAGAAAATCGAGAGTATGGAGGATAAAATGTTCTCTAGTCCTTTGCACAAAGATCCGCGGTTACCGGAGCTGTACAGCTTATACTCGAAGAAGAAAGAGAAAAACGAGCGGATACGGAGTCTCAAGAAGCGCATCCAAGCAACGCACGACGTTTTACAGCTTGAAGAACTGAAGTGCCGCAAGCGCGTCCTTCGCAGGCTGGGTTTTACAACCTCGTCTGATATTGTCGATATGAAAGGAAGAGTAGCCTGCGAAATCAGTTCTGGTGATGAATTGCTCCTGACGGAACTCACCTTCAATGGCGTGTTCAACTCGCTATCTCCCGAGCAATGTGCGGCACTTCTGAGTTGTTTCGTCTTCACCGAAAAAGTGCGTTCAATTGCAAACACTCGAGTTGAACTTTTGCTTACTATCTCATTCAGAGTGATCAAGTCACGAAGCTGAAAGAAGAACTCGCTGCTCCCCTGCGTGTCATGCAAGAAATCGCTCGCCGAATCGCCAAAGTATCGAAGGAATCGAAGCTTGTTATTGACGAAGATCAGTATGTGTCTTCGTTCAAGGTCGAGCTGATGGACTCGGTCATCCAATGGTGTCGCGGCGCATCTTTCTCTGAGATTTGCAAAGTACGGCTATATCTCTCATTAGTGATTGCTTTTATTCACGCTTTCTCGGTATTTCTAGCTCACAGACCAGTTCGAAGGCAGTCTCATCCGAGTCTTCCGACGCCTTGGGGAACTTTTACGTCAGATGGCACAAGCAGCTAAGGTCATCGGCAACGAAGAACTCAAACAGAAGTTCGAAAAAGCTTCTGAGATGCTTGAGCGCCCGAACTCCGTCATCTTCTGTTCATCGCTATATCTGTAGAATATACATTGGCCGATATTTGACTATCTGGCAACCAATTTCTCCCGCGCAATTAACGCTGCAAAACTTGCCCAAAATTGGTCGATAAACAACATGAGACATATATTGTCAATATTGACTTTGCGTAGCGCAATCTAGCATGAGCGGGTATCGGTCCAGACATCAGCTAGAGGTTATGATGAGCGTAACGTCTAAAACAAGTCGAGCGAAACTTTCACCGGCACCAGGAATTTCACCCAGAGTCCACCTGTGTCATAAACGTTGGTTAACTCCGGCAAAGAAAGAACTGACATGCATTCTAACCATTTGGCGGTCCAGAGATGTCCAGCTGAAGAGCCAGATTTAGTGAGGTTACCGTTTTGAGAAGAAATGGTTGACGTACCATGGGTGGCTTGTTGTCCACCGACGTAGACAGTCTGTTGATAAGAAGTTAGCATCGATGCACGGGGCATGTGAAGCAAACGCCTACCGTAGAAGTCCAGGCCGCAATGCCAGAGCAGCTGCCAGAGGGAGTCGTGGTAGTGCTGGGGGGAGCCGAGGTGGTACCACTCCCGCCACTACCAAAGTTGTTGCGAAGATTGTCCCATTTGCTGTTGGGGAACCTGCAGACAACGTCTGAGGAGTGCGGAGATGTATAGTAACTGGAAATTTTACTTGATGTGGTTCTGCGTCTGGTCGAGGGTGCCCAAGAGAACGGCACTGGCTCTGACGAGAGATTCAGAGCCTACTTTGTCAGTGGAGAGCTGTGTATGATTGAGAAGATGGTCTGCAATTGGTGAGTGAAGCAGTCT
>JABCKG010000310.1:0-13866 GCA_018851835.1 Hypsizygus ulmarius | reverse complement strand
AGGCTCAAGAGTATATATCTTAGTTCTCTTATTATATTTCTAATTTGGCAACTATGTTACAGAAAAGTAATATTATATGATATTGGCAGATTGTGGATATTACATATAAGGGTTCAAATTGACACATCAAGAGGTACCTCCTCCAAAGAATATAATTCAGAAATGTTCTGCCTACCTTTGAGCTTCAGAATTCTGCTACAACTGCTCAGAAAAATAATGGAATTGGTGAGAGCAAATAGATGTATATAAGATGCAAACAAATACAATGGAGATAATGCTGAGCAAAGAGCTTCACTCTTGATCAACTCATTGAGCTCACTTTCTGAGTAGGAGTAGGGTGTCTTTAAAGGCAGGCCAATATTAAAATTGACAGGATGAGATGGCAGTGTAAATTTGGCAGTACTATTGAACCTTTCAATCATGAAATTCTGAGCAATATATGAAGTGAATAGAATTTCAGATCTCAGGATGCTGGCATGTGCATCAAAGTTGAAGTCATTAGGAAGGAGATCTTCGAGTTCTGTATTAGGCAGCTGAGTGGAAAGCATTATATTGACAAAAAGAATGATGAGTGTGACAAACAAGAAGAGTGAGAAAAATGTCTCAGATTATCATTGTGCTTGCCTTACTGTGAGATATCACAATGTGCAAATTACTATATGCAAATCATCAATTACAATACATACTCTCTTTAGATCCTCAAAGAGAAAATTGTGAGTATAATTTACAGTGTATGAGATAAACCTTCTACTATCTAATTGGAAAGAGATGAAGTGTTTTTACAATGAAAGACAAAAAAATGTGAAATCATTATGCTTGTAATAGCCTGAGACTCTCTAGAAAATAGATTGCAAGCTTAAATTTGATGGAACACTTGCCCAAAGTCAATCCATATATTTAAAGGTCTTGTAGATCAATTTTCTGAAGGACCAATATAGTTGTAATGCCTTGAGCTTGAGGTGGGCAATTGGAGAGGAGGCAAAGTGTGACATTTGCATAAGAGTGTGACATTTGCATAAGATCTTGATTCTCTGCATTATAGCAAGATTGGCATCTTAAATACTGCATCGTGCACATCACTCAATTGAAGTCAATGTTATCAGTATTCAATGGCTGCTAGTCAATAGGGCTTGTGACCTTCTGTGTTACAATTTTCCTTTCCTTTACTATGTGAATCCTCTTCTCGTTATGACACCTGACCATGAGACATTGTACTTATATTTACTGATCATTTCTGATGACTCAAGACTGCTTACTATGAACACTTATCTTTTCCTTATCCATATTTCCTACCATCCAATCAATAGCGTCAGACCTTGCTTTAGCTACGACTCGACAGTAGTGCACAGACCAGCTCATTTATCTATAAATACTGAGTACTAGTTAGCGTAGAACTCTAACTTGACCTTAGCTACCAATCATCAGCTGGTTCTTGCTCACGACTCTGAACTAAGGTCTTAGCCTCAACAAGCTAGATCCTTTATTACTCCGAACAACTGAGGTCTTAGTCTCATGAGACTAGACTCTCCTAAAATCTGAATGACTATCTTCGTCACTGGACAGATAGGTGTATTTTGCAAAGCCTAGAAATTACACAGAACAATGACTTAGATCACGAGTTAAGTATCAACTTAACAAAAGGTCAAGTTAACATGAACACCTACCATCCCTGGTAAAAGGCAACCTCCATTGATCTCTCTCCAGGATCTCGAAGGTCCAGAACCTCACACAGGAGCACTTTCTGTATCTCCACCTACTCCTCCTCCAGCACTGAGCTCCGAAGAAGAAGATACTTTTCATTCAGCTGAACACTCACCTGAACCTGAATTAAACTCTCTTTCATCTTTGAAAGAACCAGAACTGACATCACTCTCATTCTCACTGCTACCACCTGCTGAACTTCTTCTCAAACCTCCACCTAAACCGACACTCTACCCACCAGTGAACTCAACAAGTGAAATGTCAGTACAAATGATGAATGGAACTTGCATACCCAAATTAAGGGCACGAGCCCCGAATGACTTCGATGGAGACCGATCTTTGACAAGACAGTTCTTAACAGAGATAAAGCTATATCTCTCAATGAATAGCGAGGTCTATAAGACAGACCAACAGAAGAAATCTTTTGTTCTATCCTATATGAATAGAGGAACGGCTGGAGCATGGAAGAAAATGAGTCGAAGAACTCATAAAGACAGACGCAATATGGCCAATCTACGCTGCATTCCTCGAAGAAATTCAAAAAGCATTCTCCACAGCTGATGCAGCTGGAGATGCCCAATTTAAGCTCAGAAGCTTAAGACAGACCGGGATAGCCAATGAATACATCTCTGAATTCAAAACCCTCATCTTCCAAAGCAACATTGAAGGAGAAGCAGCAGCCATTGAATACTTCATAGAAGGACTAGCTCCTAAACTGGTAGAAAAGATCTATGGACTGGAAAGGGTATTAGACACCATCACTGGATGGTACATCTATGCTTTCAGATTCGACAAATAATAGCACCGAGCCAAAGCCATTGTCTACCGAGCTAAAGAGAAGAACTCAATCCAGAATAACTAGAAGAACTACCCTCGATACTTCCCAAATAGCCAAACCAGACATATTTCTGCCCGTGACCCCAACACAATGGACATCAATCACCTCACTCAAGAAGAAAGAGATGAACACTACAAGAAAGGGTTGTGCTTCGAGTGTCACAAGCCAGAACATCGAGCAACTGATCACAGGGCTAGTGGCTCTCAGGACAGGAACCAGTACCAGCCGCCACCGAAGAAGAACATGAGAAGAGAAGCCTATGCTAAGATTAAGGCTATCATGGGAGACCTCGAACTAGAAGAGAGGAAAGAAGCAATGAAGACCCTCGAAGACAAGAGTTTTTAAAGCAGCAGACTACCTCGACGTTAGGACTTGCCCCGATACTTATCACACCTGTACTTGTAGCTGAAACAAATTAACAATTCATGCATATTGCTGTTTTAGTTGCAGACAGTGAGATAACTGTCGACACTCAAGCTCTCATCGATTCTGGAGCAGGAGGAGTTTTTTTGGACAACAAGTTTGTCAGAAAGAACAAGATACCAATGAAGCTCCTCGATAAACTGATCCTGGTCTACAATGTAGACAACACCTCAAACTAGAAAGGCAATATTGTATGATTTGCCTCGATAGATGTCATCATATCAGGACATCGCACACGAACCTGATTCCTTGTCACTGGACTAGGAAAAAAAGACATGATCCTAGAATTACCATCGTTAAAGCAATACAATCCAGAAATTGATTGAGAACACGAAACTCTGAAGATTGAGCCTACGAGATTCAAAAGAATGATTGGATCTGTTATCAGAATAATCCAAAACAGAGAACGAATCAAGGTGCATGCTCTTGAGATCATTTGACGAGTGAAGCTAGTCAAACAGACAACTCTGGAAAAATTACAGGCATGACAATGAACGATGATAGAAGAAATCCACAATGAAGAACCCCAATTAGTAGAATCTACTCTTGGGCTGGACGAACTCATTCTTATGGACACATCAGAACCACTGGACACCTCTCTTTCCAAATCTGTGAAAACAGACAAACTGATACAGGAAGACTCCTCCTCTACTGGAACATCAAATCTGATCCTGGACCAAGACATCTTGAATGATGATCTGTTGATAGGTTACATCCAAGAAGAAAGTGTTATCAGAATATTTGAACCCATCACGGCACTGCTTACTGAAGAACATCGCACACTGATATATGAACCAGAACTATCTATGGGACATTTCACCAAATCTATTAGATCAATGTGATATTCTTATGGTCAGAACATTTGGATTAGGGCAAAAACCTCCATCTCGCAAGGGCTAGCACATGAAGCCCAAGAGAAACCAGACAAAGCTAAAATCATTAACGATCTACTCCCAGAATATTACAAGGAGTACAAATCGGTTTTTGAAAAAAAGGCTTCAGAACAGATGCCCGAATGATGGATCTATGACTATGCAATTGATCTGAAATCTGACTTTGTACTAAGAGATTACAAAGTCTATCCCCTTACTCCAGCAGAACAGGAAAAAATGGACAAATTCCTCAATGAGAACTTGAGGAAAGGATACATTTAACTATCGAAATCCCCCATGGCATCTCCTTTCTTCTTTGTCAGCAAGAAAGAAGAAGGACAGCTTAGACCATGCCAGGATTATCAATATCTTAAGGAAGGAACTGTCAAGAATACCTATCTGCTTCCATTGGTTGGAGACCTGATAGATAAACTCAAAGGAGCAACAGTGCTTATGAAACTGGACCTACAATGGGGGTATAACAACATATGGATCAAAGAAGGCAATGAATGGAAAGCTGCATTCAAGATGAATAGGGGACTCTATGAACCAACAGTTATGTTCTTCAGCTTATGCAATTCGCCAGCAACATTTCAAACAATGATAAATCAACTGTTCAAAAATATGATTGACAAAGGATGGCTGATCATCTATATGGATGACATGCTAATTTTTTCTAACAATATAGAGGAACACTGACGATGAACCCTATGAGTGCTCCAGAGACTTCAAGAAAATGACCTCTTCTTGAAACTGGAGAAATGCACATTCGAGACGACCGAGATTGAATATCTCAGAATGATAATCAGCCATGACAAAGTCGCGATGGACCTGACAAAACTAGCAGAAATCAAAGACTGGCCGATACTGATGACAGTGAAAGGAGTCTAATCCTTTTTAGAATTCAGAAACTTCTACCAAAAATTCATTGGACACTACTCAGAATTAGCATGACCACTGAACAACTTAACCAAGAAAGACAAAACTTGAGAATGGAACAACAATTTCCAAAGAGCTTTCGAAGCACTGAAAGAGAAGTTTTTTGAAGCACCGGTACTCATTATGCCAGACAAGACAAAACCTTTCATCATCGAATCTGACGCCTCGAAACATGCAACAGAGGCAGTACTAAGACAACAGGACATGAATGGAGAATGGCATCTATGCAGATACCTCTCCTACTCCTTCGATGCGACACAACAGAACTATCAGATCTATGATCGAGAACTATTGGGAATAGTGCGAGCACTTGAAATGTGGTGCCATTATCTCCAAGGATTCTCTCATCCGATAATGATCCTATCAGACCACAAGAATTTGATGTACTTCCAGACAGCACAGAAGTTGAATAGACGACAAGCAAGATAGAGCCTCTTCCTGTCAGAATTCGATATCAAACTCATGCACGTCCCTGGAAGCCAAATGGTCCAATCTGATGCATTGTCCTGATGACATGATCTATGCTCAACTGAAGATCATGACAATGAAGACATGGTCTTACTTCCTGATGAACTATTCATATGAATAATCGACACCAAACTGAAAACTGCATTCGCTGCAGCACTGATGAAAGACAAAGTAATGATGGACGCAATCTAAAATCTGAAAAACAAAGGCATTGCTCCAATAAAATCTGATCTACAGGATTGGGAGATTGACAATGGCATGTTGTTCTACCGAGACAAATGCTATGTACTGAATGATACAGATTTAAGATGAAAGATTGTAGAATAATACCACAACTCCACCTCGACCGGATACCCCAGACAATTCAAAACCCTGGAATTAGTCAAGCGGGACTATTGGTGGCCTAGAATGTACATTTTTATGAAGAAGTATATCGAAGGATCTGCAATGTGTCAACAAATGAAGCCGAATATGCATTACACAGCAGCACTGCTGATGCCAATCAAATCTGCTGTGACATGCCCTTTTGCACAGATAATGATAGATTTCATAACAGATCTATCTGAGAACACTGGAAGCGATTCATGCATGGTCATGGTAGACCATGGCCTTATGAAGGGAGTAATTTTTATCCCTTGCATGAAAATGATTGATGCCCTGGAGACATCAGACAACCTTCTCAGACATGTCTACAAATGATTCAGATTACCAGATGTAATTATATCTGATAGAGGACCCCAATTTGCTGCAAGGGTCTTTCAAAAACTAGGACAACTTTTAGAAATCACATTAAAGATGAGCACAGCATATCATTTCCAGACAGATAGATAAATAGAATGAGTAAATCAAGAACTCAAGGTTTACCTCAGGATTTTCTGTGCAAACAACCTTGAATAATGAAAGGATTTTCTACCCCTTGCAGAATTCATATACAACAACTGGACCCATTCTGCAAGAAACACATTACCTTTCTACCTGATGATGGGATACAACTCCAAAATATTTCCAACACTTTATTTGAAGACTAATGTTTCAGCTGTAGAAGAAAGAATAGTAGAGCTACAACAAACCTGAGAAGAAGCCCTGGCCATGCATGAGTTGGCAAGGAACAAGATGATGAAACATATTAAAAGACAGTTCAAGCTATTCAAAAAAGGAGAAAAAGTATGGCTCGAGGCCACAAATCTTAGAACAAAATACAACACAAGGAAGCTAGCCCTGAAAAGAGAAGGACTTCGAAATAACAGAAGTCTTGAGACCACTTACCTATCAGCTCAAATTACTGCATCAATTGAAGATCCACCCAGTATTCTATGTGAGCCTCCTCACCAGACACAATGAAAATGAGATTCATGGGCCCAACTTTATGAATCCTCTCCCAGAAATAGAACCAGAAGGAGAGTTCTATGACATTGTAGTGATCCTCGTATACAAGAAAGTCCACAGACAATACATGTTCCTGATCAAATAGAAAGGCTACTCAATAGCCAAAAATACATGGGAACCAGTCTTCCATTTAGAGTGATCTTGTGATCTTTTAGATCAATATGTCAAAAGACATCAACTAAAGCTTTAGAAACTGGCAACTATCATGACAGATACCAGTTTCAAGGTGTTCCTAGGTCTTTTGTTTGGACTGCTTTTGCCTATCATCTGCCTCCATGTCCTCTCTTTGATCTATTTTCATTGCCGAAACCTTCTCAAATGACTGGACTCGCCAGATTTATTTATCCAATTCTGGATTCATCCACTCTCTGAACATGATGACTCTGCAATTGAGCTTGTGATCTTCAAAATCCCTCTTTTCTCTAACTCCACAACTTCATCATCAGAATGAATTATCCTGCCACAACCAACTCCACATTATCAAACCTATGCCACAATGGCCAGTTTGCGATAAAACTTCATCAATGTAGAATGATTTCCATCTTTGACTCCTACCACCTCCACTTGATTCTCAACTAGATGATGAGTCACTAACGCTCTAGCTAGAATTACTCCTTAACAAACATCTATTCTATTCAAGCAAGCTGGATATTTTAGTTGCAAACAGATCAGCCACTACACTTCCTCTTGCACTTTCTTTTGATGCACCATCTGTGAGAAGTTTGCCTCCAGACACTATTCTTCAGTATGCCCTGGACATTGCAAACCCATTATTGGCATCATTCACCCACTCCTTATGTGCCAAAATCTGATTTCTCTAATGACAGCTATGATGATGATTTTGATGATGCAGCCATAGAAAATATGACAGGAGAACTCAGTGGATTTTATTGAAGTCAGTGATTTCAATCCTAAAAGAGAGATAATATTATGATTTTCCTTACTTCTACTATGCGAACCCTCTTTCTTTTATATCACCTGACTGTGGACTATTATACTTATGCTTACTGATCATTTACAATGACTTTAGACTGATTACTATAAATGCTTACATTTTTTTTACCTATTTCTTCCACTATCTAGCCAATAGTGTCAGACCTCGTCTTAGCCACAACTCAATAGTAGTGCACAAATCAACTCACTTACCTATAAATACCGAGTACTAGTTAGTGTAATACTCTAACTTGACCTTAGCTACCAAATACTAGCTGGTTCTTGCTCACAAATATGAACTAAGGTCTTAGTCTCATAGACTAGACTCTTTATAACCTCGATGAACTAAGGTCTTAGCCATGATAGGCTAGACTCTTTATAACCTAAACAACTATCTTTGTCATTGGACAGATAGATATATTCTGTGAAGCCCAGAAGTCTACACAGAACGATGACTAAAGATCACAAGTTAAGCACCAGCTTAACAGGGGATATGAGAGAGTATGCCAATGACTTTTTTGGCATTGAGCTTAAGGATCTGTGAGTTCTCACATGGAGAGATAAAGAGAGTGAGTTTGCAGTGGTACTTCTTGCATTTCTGGAAAGAGAGACAGACAGTCTTGTTTGAGATGTCTCAGAGAAATCCCATGTAAGAGAATGTGTCTGAGAATTTCTGGCCCTTGTTCTTGTGCCAAGGAATGCCTAGTAGAGCTATTATCTCCTTGATTGATGTGAGGTCATAATCATAAGTGTACTCAATGCTGTCACTAAGAGCCTGTTCAGATCAGATTATTTCTCAGATTCTCGCTCAATTCTTCTGCCAATAAATCAGAGAAACTAGATTATGCTGACAAATATAACCAATGTAACCTTTGAACACCGCTTCTTATGTCGCTTTTTCTGCTGAATAAGCCATCTCCTTGCTCACCATTTTTACTGTCATTACTTACTTGATATTGTACTTGGCCATACTCATTATTATCAAATGTTAAACAGAAAAACTCCAGCATCATGGATTATTGCAGATGAGATTGCACTCATTGATTTTCTCTATGAAAATTGAGCTTCAGCTGGTGATGGCATTTCATTTAAGGCTGTTATATAGAATGCTGCAGCAGACCACTTGGTCTTATTCACAACTAAAGATGGTAGGAAAGACGTATCCTCCTGCAAAAATAACATATATTTGATCAGATAAAAGAGATATATGCCATCATCATGAAGATCAAGGAAAACTCAGGATAGAAATGGGATGATAAGAAGGGTGCCAACATCATGGCTGAGTCTACAGAGACATGGGCAGCATTTGTCAAGGTGTATAATGACTGCATGTTCTTGAACTCCTGGCTGATATTGTTTTGTAAAAGAAACCCAAGGCTGCTCCTTTCTGTAACAAAGGCTGGCCCCACTATGATAGCATGAATGCTCTTATGCCAGTTACACTATGAGGGGCAAATGTCTTTCATCTGACAGCAAATGTGCCCACAGCTTTGCAAGCTGCTAACATGCTGGGAATGAAGAGATGGAGACACCAATCTCTAACTAGATAGATAAACACTCTTTTACTAGGGTCACATGCTAATTCCGTATTTCTAGTCACTGACACCTCCTGTCGATGATTTACTACCATTTTCTCAATTGACAACTCCCATATCTGATCTTCTACTGCCACATTTATCTCAAGCAACACTTGTTACACCTATTTCAACTTTTGTTCTATCTGCCTTATCAAAGCACAAGTATTCAGCTCTTGACTCTACATTCATTGTGATGGCTCCATCTAGCTCAAAGTCATAGTGTTGACAAGATGCTCATGTATCTGCACTTGAAATCACACATTTTCTGACAGAAACTGTCATTTCTGTGAACACAACTCATGGGTTATAAAGGAGTCATTAGTGAGACTCCAGCTAGTTGACTTGTTGACCAATGGAAAAGACCTACCCAGTGCAGCAGGAGGCAGGATTGATAAGAGATCTTACTGTCTTACCATACTTGGTCATGCACTGATCGTTAAAAACTCGTTCACATTTCTATGATCTAAGCATCCTATGGGAACATACACCAAACCCTGGAGTAGCAAAAGGATAAATGTATATTTGGGAATGAGACAAGTCGAACCACAATACATAGTAGGGACTGAAGATAGACTGATTTCATAGAGACCCTGAAGAAACAGTTCTGAGTTCCTCGATCACTGATCTCAGGCACATTGCCTGATCTGGTACACGTGCTGTGTGTGACATGACTAATTAGGCCACCGATCATGCATTCTGCTACCTGCTGGATAGAAAAGCCATATGAAAACTTTCTCATGATCGAAAGTGTTCAGTCGACCATTGGAAAGGTGTGCCAAGGTGGGCATCTTTTCTATGCTGGATCTCTTCCATGAATCATGATGAAAGGATTTGATGAGGCAGTGGAGAAAACATTTCCACTATATGCTTGGCTTGAAAAGACCACAGGCTAAATGTGATGGCCCAGCAATTCGAGGGGAATACCCTACTTTCTAGAGTTCGAAGTGATGAATTAGGGTCAAAGCCATGCAGCGTTTTGAAATAAGTACTACATTTACTGAATGCCACACATGTATTAGTAGTTAGAGTGCATTCATAAAAAAGACAGACTAGAGTTCCCATCAGAATTGCATGCAGACCATGTAATAAAGACAGACAACTTGACCTCTCTCTTGACCGTGATTTCAGTGTAGATAACACCTAAGAGATGAACCTGACCAGACTTAAAACAGAAGCCAGTGTGCTTGAGCTAGCATGCTCCCCCTTGTCCCAGTGTGTTCGAGTTTAGTGAAGACAGTGTGTGCTTCTAACCAGTATGTTCAACCTTTGTTCCAGTATGTTCAATCTTCATTTCAGTGCATTCAGAGTATCAGATTGAGTCAGTGCACTCAGAATGAACAGTTGTAATCGACAAATGCTTGCAGAGAGTGTTATTAGACCAACTACAAAGCTACCTAAGTGTTATCACTATAAAATACTACGACTCCATATGCGCTGTCCCTTGAAACACATTAAATCTGCAAAGATCCCTCTTGTTGAGTACCTCCTTCTCGAGTTATCTAACTTTGATGATCTTTCCAAATAACAATCCTGATTTGGTGTAAAGCATTTCAGTTTTCTACTCCAAAGAACCTATTCATTTGATGATTGTTGTGTTGAGTGTGATTGAGTGGTTTAGATAGAGTCTGTGTTGGTTAGAGCCATCTTTATTTGTCACTTCTCTTCATGATTACCCCAAACCCAGCATCTCAGCATACAACTGGAGCAGCGGCACTTCACGGAATTGAAAATTGCCTTGGCGAGTTCACAGGGATTTTCGCTACTGCAATAACTGGTGAACATACTATACTGGTGTTAAAGCAATACCAATCTGCAGGCATGTTGCAATGGTGCATGTACAGAATAAGTCTGATCTTGATGAGAATAAAGTGGTATCACTTATAGATATTTTTGAAATTGATGTCAATGCTGCAAATGCTTATATGACATGCAAATGTCTTTCAGTTCACAAACAGTGGCTTCGTATGAGACTGTCCAAGTAGTTGCACAAGTACTAGATATTATTTTTACTCTAATTCAAGCCCTTGCATTATCACCACATAGCTTGTCCACATTGCATTTGCAATCTGATCTCGCTGTGAAGTTGCTTGAGCTATCTTGAGACATCCTGCAGATTCTTTTCCAAGTTCTCTCATACATCCCAGAAAATGGATCTATTTCATCATCAAATTCAAAGATTTCATTTGGATCATGATCATGAATGAAATTGTGTACAGCTCTCAATTGTGTTGGAAGTCATGCTTGAACAGATATGTTATACTCTGGTAAATGGAGAAGGATCACAAAGCAACATTTCAAGACTCCAAAAATATGCTCCACAATATTGTGTGCTGAGGCATGACAGAGATTGCAGAGCTCTTCCTTTGTTCGAGGTCTAAGTTTATATTATTGATAGAGCTAGAGTGATATGAATGGCAATGTACTGAGCAGCAGCACGACCTCACTCTGCAAGATGGTATTACATACCTCAATATGGTACTAGCAGTAAATACATTGAAAAGCCAGCATCTGCAAGATAGTATTTTTCATGAGGAATAGGAAGGTCAGAAAGGTATGCATCATTGAACATGGTTGCATCTGCAGTATAGCCATTCCAACCACTGAAGATGTATTGAAAGCAAAGGTTAAATGAGGTACATGCAAGGATGTTCTGAGTGACTCCACCCTTCTGATTCTGGGCCAAATGACACTGAAGGACAGCAGTTGAAATGTGATCCATCTATTGCTCCCATGGCTCCAGAGAAAAAAGGGAAAATTTTGAGTTGTTCAGAATATAGGTTGTTCAGAATATGGCTTGGAACAGATTGAACAGTCATTGAAAGTTTGACATATTGGATATAAAATGGAGGAGATGATATGGCAAAGAGTACAACCAAAAAGCAGCTACAGGCTATATTTATGGTGAGCTACAGCAGCCTCAACAATTGGTCTATACTTACCAAGATATTGTTGCATTTGCATGTTGGAATCTCTCACCAACATGCTGAATTGAGAGGCCTGTCATGCAGGTGTAGAGAAAAATAGCAACTTGCTCCTCAAGGGTGACAAAACATGTCCCCTGACTCTCAGCACTTTGAAGTTCATCTACCAGTGCAAGGAATACATGTAGATGCATTCCCAACTCTGTCTTAATGCATTCTGGATGACCAGTCATAAGTTCCTGCACCCACCCTGCTTTAGTCAAAGCTGAGGTATGATAGAGAGTCTTATGATAGAAGAGGGCTGCATAAAAGTGTGCCATAAGAGCTGCAGTATTAACAACAAACAGAGCTGCAGCAGTGGCCATTCACTGCTATGCAGTGAGGGCAGGAGGCATGTGTGATTATTATATAATGTCACAAAGTAAAGAATTGAGTGAGAATCTGAGAAATAATCTGATCTGAACAGGCTCTAATGCTATAGAAGGAGCCATCAGTCTTTAGAAAGTGGAAGACATCAAAATTGTCAATCCACTTGACTGCTGGTGAGATCTTGAGATGCTCCCAGATGTTGGTAGTCACATCAGCAACTTCACCTTAGAGGCCAAAGGCAGAGGCAAGACCAAACAGGACATCATGGTCAATGTAAAAGATGCTGATTGAGTTTGACAGGTATCATGCAATATGCACCTTCCACATTGAGAGTGGCCACTTGAGCACCATGCGAGGCAGCTGCAATCTAAGAGGATTGTTCATGTTAAATCATTATGATCAGATCAGAAATAAGAGAAGAGAGTAAGACAGAATGAGAAGTCGAGAGAAGTAAATAGATAATCAGATATCCATGGTCCCTAAACTCAACAGCAGTGTTCTTCATGATGGGTGCAAGTTTGCCAATAGGGAAGCCATGTGCAAGCTTGAATGGAAGTTCAAGATTGATAATCAATTCAGAATCTGTGTGTGTTTGAGAAACAGTTGGAATTGAGTGGCAGAGTAGGGAGTATGAATCTTAGCATAGTCACAATCATTGTTGTATGGCAAGAGTGCTTCAATTGGAGGTTATCAAAATATACATAACATGCTGGAAAATTGATATCACAAGAGAGAGATCTCCAGTTTCTATAAAACGGAGTCAGTGCGAGAGGCATTTCCAAGAAAAATTGAAATGTCATTGATGCCTTACAGGCACTTCCAAGTACAGGCTTTATGGTCAGCGAAGCTGCACCAGGAGCAGAGATGCTGTTTAGGGTGGTTGGACTTGCAAGGGCATCTCAGAGAGTTAAGATTGTAGGTGATGCATAAGATGGTGGCAGTAGAACAAATGGTGCACTGTCAGTTCTGGTATTTCGAGTATGTCAGAATGCCCACTGGCATCGAGTCTTCTGTGCAATCACTGAATTTGTATCTGGTTCATTTGCAGCAGAGACAAAGAGTGATAGAGAGGGTAGAGTTGGGTTTGCTGTCATTGTTATAAAAGGAAGACTTGGTGTCAGCAGAGTCTGGGTGGAATTTTAAGCTGTCATGATTGTAGGGCTCGAAGCGAGACTTGAAGGAGGAGGTCCATTCAGCACTGAGATTGTAGATGTAGTGTTCAGAGATCCAGTTGCAAGGACCGGAAATCTGACCGCAACCCAACTGGACCCAACCGTGGGCAACCGGACCTTTGGTTGCAGTTGCCCCATTTTTTTTTTGGTTGCAGTTGCCAGTTGCATCATTTTGAACATGCGAAAGACCGTGAAAGACCGGTCACAACTGGTTGCAACTGCTGTCGAAGTCAGTAAGAATTGTAAGTACATTACTTACTTGTAAGG
>JABCKG010000309.1:0-13935 GCA_018851835.1 Hypsizygus ulmarius | reverse complement strand
AACCGGAGCCTAACCAGAAACGCCACGGCATGCCCAACCTCCAAGACAAGATCCTCAATCCCGAATACCCAATCGTCATCGCCCAATACAAACGCGACGACCACGGCGTCGGGTCAGAAGAACACCTCCACTGGGCCCTCGTCGTCCTCAGCCGCAAAACCGCGCCATACCCAGGGCACGCGTACCAAGCCCTCGACCGGCACTACTCCGACGGGCGGGGCGTCGTCTGGGAACCGCACTACGCAAAGACGTCTCTCGGACCCATCGCGGCATGCCTCGGCGCAGTGCAGATCGGCGGCGTCAAGGCGCGCAGGTTCGATGATGTGGATGCCGTGATAAGGAGCCACCCGACTGTGCCCAAGCCGGATGTCCCGGGGTGGAACTGCAGAAGTTGGGTGTTGGAGGTCGTTGAGCTGTTGCGCGCGCAGGGATGGATTGATGAGACCGCGTTTCCGGTGGATGTTGCCACACGGACCGCGGATGCGCAGCCTTGGCTTTTGAAGTCTTTGAGGGTGGTCAGCGTGCAGACGGAGGCTGGTCGACGGGAGACGCCGAACGGTGGATTAGCTGTCGGGTGGGCATGATTGGTGAGATGTGCACTTGGTAAATGCAGACTAGTTCCTTATTGGGTATTTAATGCAAGGCGTTTCAATTTTGAAATGAAGAACAAGCACAGGATGACTGAATTGATGATGCAATTATACAGTACATTCGAACATCTACATATTTACTGTCCTATTCCTCATCAATCAAAGCAAACGAGACTTCTGTCCCATCCCTCCATGGCTAGGACCCGTTCTGACTCAGTATGTCGACACTGAGCTGGATTGTACGCATTCTTGTCGCGCCTGACTTGTCTATTCGAACGTAAGTAGGATAATGATAGGCGACGGTAAGGCTTGCATCACATTATCGTGTGGCATGCATACCGGTACCGGGGAGACAATCGGGATCCATCTTGTTACTTCAATATCACAGGAACACTTCAGGACCTATAAGGGTAACAATAGTCCCAACATGGGTAGTGACAGAGAAGCTTAAGACACGCAGAGCTTGAAAGCGGAAAAAGGAGTCATCCAGGCCACCAACTGCAATATATGTCATATGGCTGGACCAACATCTTCTGCCCAGCCTGAGAGTGAGTCGAAGCCAGTCGCGGGCAACATTAACAGCAGTTCCAACGTAGGCAGTGACAGAGAAGACACACAGTGGATGGAAAGAGGAGTCATCCAAGCCACCTATATATGTCGTATACTTCGGGCAATAGCTTCTGCCAAGAATGAGTCAAAGCAAGTCGAGTCATAAACATCTTATTGACTCACGGATGTGGAACTCCGTGGGTACTGCGGGAAGACAAGGAGATATACGTGTACACGTACATACTACAAAGCGCTGCGTTGGACAAACGCGGTCCTATTGTGTTTGGAGATATCTCTATCCCATGTTTTGTACGCAGCAGAAACGTGTTCGTCAATCCATGATGCGAATTGGGTTTCGGTCCCAAAGAAACCTGAATGGAGAGAGGGATCGGAGTTCAGGTGTTCGGCGGTATGATACGAGATTGACCGGGTTTTGCCACCATCTTGTGGAAGTGCGAGTTAATGACTATCACAGCATGTCATCCTCCAACTAACGAGTCATCCTGACTGGCAATATTGCTAGATGGGCATAGGCTATGTATCTCTTGATGAGATACGTATAAAACAAGGGTGCCACGTTCGTATATGTCGCGACCAAGACGCGTGACACCCCGCGTTCTTTCCATTGTTCTGTCACGTCGCGTTCGCCATAGAACTGACGGAAGAGTGTTTGTTATGGGACTTCTGTATGCCTATAAATGCAAGAAAGAGCTGGCCGGCCGAGATCGCATGTGGTTGAGATCGATGGGTATCCACAGAAGCTGTCAAATCCAAGAGAATGAGAATCAAGACTCTTGTTAGCAATTTAGCACAGAGTTCCAAAAAGAATTTAATCTCACTATAGCACTAGACATGATCTTTCTCTGAAAAGCACTTATCCATGGGGCGTGGACCGTGGGGCCGAAGCGGGGAGTTGAAAAAGAAGCCGCACAGCCACTGGACCCACAACGTTACACAACTCCCCCTGTGACATGGTAGATGTTGACCTGATCCGGACCTACTGTTGGAGGAACATCCGAATTCACCCCCTGGCCAGATCGTTGACGCACCAAACCCACATTGTTCCCCAGGATAGGCATGCAGAAGGCCCCCTGCTCCGGGGGTCAGATACCGAGGACAATGGAGTACAACGCTGACCCCGGGGGTATGTACGTGGAAGCTGGCCATGATGGTGTGGCAGCCATTTGCATTGGTGTAAAAATGGAGGGGAGCATTCCTGGGGATTGCTTAAAGGCAGGGAGGAGGACAGGGGGGGCGCGGGAAATCTGCAAGCGTATTCCCTACTCCGCCGAATTTGAAACCCCCTCTCGGCGCAACCGCAAGGGGCTCAAGCCAGCATTCTCCGCCCAAAGTTTGGACCTCCACCACCACCACATCATTTGTTGCCCACTTTCCGCTGCGCACTCCTTCGTCCTTTCTTTGTCGCTGTCGCCATCCAGTTTCGAATTCTCTTCTCGTTCGGTCGCTCTCCAGTCGATAATCGTCGTTTGCACACCAGTTGTTTCGCTTGTTTCATCGCTGCACTTCCTGTTTCCGTCTGCGCTGTCTGATTTATCTTGCTTCACGTCGCCCCAGCTATTTGTTGTCTCTCAAGACAGGAAGGAACACAGCTTTAACGTTCCACTTTAACAGCCATCGTCCGCTGCTCTTTTTCTTATTTTCACCAGCACTGGGTCCCCCCTTTTTTTTCGTCAAGTAAATTTTTGTCAAGAGACGTTGGGACGAAGACGACAATGTCACGCATGGATGCACACGAGTTTGAATATCCCCCGGGGTTGACAGGACTGCGGAGTCGTGGCAGCCACGAGCGGGAGCAGCTGCAGGGAGGGTACTACTCGAGCACGTTGTTCTCACCGACGGATCGACGACCATCGCTTGGGATCCTGAGCCATCCTGGGTACAGCAACTCGGTGCCGCGTGCGCTGGGGCCGCCTGAGCGAGAATATGTGACTGGGATCGACGTCGGACCAAACAGACGCAATCCGAATTTGTCTTCCTTCCACCTGAACCACCACCAGCACCAGCGTTCGTCACCACCGCTTCCTTCCCCGCGAGACCCGTCCCTCTTTCGCACATCCCCGTCCAACGCATCCAACACCCCGCCCCCGAACACCGCACGCAACACCCTCTGGTGGGGTGACATCGAGCCCTGGATGGACGAGGAATACGCTAAACAGGTCTGCGCTCTCATGGGCTGGGACCCCGTAAGTATCAGAGTGCCCCATCCCGCACCAGACCCCGTCACAGGCCAGCAGCTCAACAACCCCGGTTTCTGCTATCTTTCCTTCAACACACCCGCTCAGGCCGCGTCCGTCCTCGCCCAGATCAACAACCCAGCCAACGGCGCACCGGTCACCATGCCCAACTCGTCAAAGCCGTTCCTGCTCAATTGGGCTTCGGCGGTTCACTCGGCGTCACCGCCCAACAATGCGTACCCCCAGCAGTCCCTCAATCCAGCCTTGCAGCAGTATCCCAAAGAATACAGCATCTTCGTCGGAGACCTCGCCCCGGAAACATCCAACTCCGACCTGGTGGCTGTATTCCGTAATCCTGTCCTCGGCTTGCGGAACGACAGAGAGCCCAAGTTCATCCGTCCATTCCTCAGCTGCAAGAGCGCTAAGATTATGTTGGATCCGGTCACCGGAGTGTCCAGAGGCTATGGTTTCGTGCGGTCAGTATTATCCCCTTCGTTCCATTTGTCGACCTCACACATGGTGCTCAGATTCACCGATGAAGCTGACCAACAGCGGGCCTTGATTGAAATGCACGGCTTGTACTGCCTCTCTCGACCAAGTGCGCCTTTTATTTTCATGCAAATCGCGCATATACTTACCCCGCCATAGTGCGAATTTCTCCTGCCACCGCCAAGTACAAGGCTCCGTCTGTTGCTACATCTCTCGACCTACCCCAAGTCCAGTTCCCCTCTGCGGCCGTGGGTGGCCTGGAACACCATCCACAACCCGTGACGATTGCCCTGCCCCTTCCGAGCTCAAACTTGACCAAAAGCGTATCGGTTCCAATGGCCACCACGACATCAAATTCGTCACTCAGTAGCACCCACAATGGTGTTTCGAGTTCAAGCTCGGGTTCATCTCTCGGAGGTTCCAATTCTACCAATTCGCTTACCTCCGGTTCCACCAGCGCCTCTTCATCCGGGTTTGGTTCCTTGACGTCGGAGGAAATGCTGAACTTGCCAAATAGCGTCCTTGTACAAATTGCGCAGCAGTATGCCAGTGGAGAAACCACTCCTATCAAAGCCAACGGAGGAAATTCCATCACTCAGCAGTTTGCGCAAGACGCACCGATTAGGCAATCCTTTGGCCAACAGTCCTTTGGTCAAGGAGAAGGTGGCGCCCCGAGATACACCATTTCAGAGGAATCTTGGAAGCACCATGCACAGGCTCGTGCGATATTGGGCAACCTCATCGGACCAAACGGAGAACAGCTCACCTCGACTGACCCGTACAACACGACGGTCTTCGTCGGTGGCCTTTCACCATTGATCTCAGAAGAAACGCTGCGGACGTTCTTTGCTCCATTTGGTGACATCCATTACGTATGTGACGACACTCTTCTCCTTCTCTCGTTCATGCCTGTTGACATTATCTATAGGTCAAAGTTCCTGTTGGAAAACACTGTGGCTTTGTTCAGTTCGTCCGCAAGGCTGATGCAGAGAGAGCCATTGAAAAGATGCAAGGTTTCCCAATCGGCGGAAGCAGGATTCGCCTCAGTTGGGGTCGGAGTCAATGTAAGCATCGCTCTTCATATTCAACGCCGTCATCTAACGCGTTCTCGTTCGCAGATAAAGCCGCTCAGGCTGCTGCTCAAGCTGCACAAGCCGCTGCGCTTCAAACTCAGCTACCGACGCAGCTCCCGCTCGCCCCCAACATGATGAGTCAGGAACAAGCCATCCAGCTTCTGCAAAAGCTTAACTTGCAAGGCTATCTCGATTATATTCCTGGCAACCTTGCTGAGAATGTAAATGACAGCACGACCACTGGCGGCTTCATCGGTCAGAATTCACTCGGCTCTTTCGGCGAAGGAAAGACCCCGCAGGCTGCTCTGGGGCCAAGGGACGAAGCTTCCAATATCTTCGAGACGTTCTCCTCGAATGCATTCCCACAGCGCCCTGAGATTCAACGTACCCAGTCTAGCTTTGCTCCCTTCTCGCCAGACCCCAACGGATACGTGTCAGAGCCGAAGCGCGATTCGTTCTCGCGTTCCGAGGGACTGCCCCACCCATCAAAAGCCTACGCTCCCGGGTTCTTCCCAATCCAGACCCACGACCTGAAGGTCAACACGAACGTCACCGCCGCGGCTAAAACGTCTCCGACATCCACGCGTCCCACCAGCGCCTCGCGATACAACTCCTTCTTGGAGAGCTCTGGCTCTTTCGGAGTCAATCGCGCTCCCGGAAGACCCGAAGCGGCCATCTCGCGCCCGCCATCGGGCCAGACGATTGGTCCTCATCAGGCAGCGGTGGGTGGCAATGGTCGTGCGGAGCCTGAGACGCAGGAGTTGGATGTGATGCATGATCTGAATGGGACGCTTGCGAGTCTTGATCTGGATCGGCCCTGGAAGTCGCCCCCGGAGAGTTCTGGGAGCAGCAGTGGCTCGGTGCAATTCAGGTTGACGACGGAGAGGACGCCATCGCCTTCAAACTAGCTAGCTGGCATGGCGCGTATCGTGAATGAGCCTGGTTTCTGTATTTTCCTCTCTCTCGATTGTTTCTTATGCGCTTTTTTCGATCGTGTGTCATGTTTTCTAGGATATTATCACAACCATCACGCTGCATCTTACATATTATAGGTTGGAGTCTCTGGGCTTTGGTCTTAAATCTCGCCTCCGTCTCTCTCTCTCCTCCTTTTAGTCGCTGTATGTTTTTACCCCTTTTTTTGAACAGTCCGTCCACTGCGTAACCTCCTCCCTCTCCTTTTTCACCGATACTATCTTATAGCGTCCTGCTATAATCGACACCTTACGCACACACACGGTAGCGAACCCATCTGTCGCTGCCATCATTATTTCCAAACGCTCTCCTATACGCCCTTTATATGACTCTTTCTTTTTAGGATTGTCAGTTCCCCTCCTTTTTCCTTCGAATACTGTAGCACTTTCTTGTCTTTTCATCTTCTCTCGTATCTGTGCGTCTCTGTCTCTGTCTCTCTCTATCGTCGTGTCTAGTCTCTTGTTTTGTCACGGCTTCGATGTCTCGTTACTATCCAGCTACTACTACTACCCTGCCTTTCTTCGACATTACATATAACGAAATTGTTCTTAAGTTGCATGCAGCGAAATCCCTCTCTCTCTTCTCGTTTTCTTTTTATTATATGAATACCTCCCAAGTTGTGTCACTGTTTTTTTTTTCGTATCCCAAAGTACATATATTAGCGACTGTTGACTGGCAATGCTATTTGATTATACCTCTCCCCACAGGGCACCTCACCGTGAACGGGCGAGCGGTGATTCGTGAAAGTGAATTAGGGAGCCGTTGTTTGGCATCGACGGTGCCCCGCAAACAACGCCTGATTCAGTCTTTGCAAATCAAAAAATCAGAGTTCACACAAATGGCTCTCCCGACGTCCATCAGCGGATTCACCGTCGTCCCAGTCATATACTCACCTTCATCTACGCACTACATCTACGTCCGCTCACACACAGGCTCCAAGAAATCTACACAAAATGCGCTGCCTGACGGACGGACACTGTTCATGGTCAACGTTCCCCCAGACGCAACGGACCGTGACCTCGCACTGCTCTTCAAACACTGCGGGACCGTGGAAAGAGTGATATCCGACTTGGATGCGGTCGAGCCACATCACGATGAGGGCGATAGCAGCGAAGATGATGAGGATGTGGACGACGAGAACGCAGCAGCAGTAGACGGTGCAGCAGCAGAAGAAACCCAGCCTCGGAAACGGCGAAAAGTGGCAGCGAAAGACGAACCCCCCAAAGTCGTGCCTCTACCTTCCCCGACACCCAGCCTCCGCATGCTCCGAACCACAGGCCGCACCGCGCATCTCGTGTTTCTAGACTCGTCGTCCCTGGAGCGTGCGTTGACTTCCGCATCGAAACCCCGCGCGTGGCCCTCGATACCGGACGAAGAGCCATCCGGACTCGCGCACTACACCGCGCTGTACGATTCGCTGCGCCCGCCGCTCGATGCCGTCCGCGCACATGCAGACTCCTCGATCGCGCTGTACGAATACGAGCTGCAGAAGACGAAGCGGCGGTCGAAGTATCGCATGGGGGAGGCGATCGTGGATGCGGAGGGGTTCACGCTGGTGACGCGTGGGGGGGCGTATGGGAAGACGCTGGGTGGGGGCGTGGGGGTTGCGAGTAAGCGGTTCCAGAAGAGGGGGGAGACGGGGAGGAGTAGGGGTGCGAAGAAGGGGGGGAAGGAGAAAAAGGATTTTTATGCTTTTCAGAAGGCGGAGAAGCAGCGCAGCGGTGGGTGCTTGGTTATGTTTTTGAGTGGGGTTTGTGCGGTGTGCTGATTTTTATTTAATTTGAATTTCAGAGCTTATGGATCTCAAAAAACGGTGGGAGGAGGACAAGGCGAAGGTGGAGGCGCTCAAGGCATCTCGGCGGTTCAAGCCGTATTAGATATTTGGATTTACAATCGAATTTCGTTGTTGATACTTGGGACGAGGCTCTCGACGTCCATCCTAACCGAAAGCTGACTGTGCCGGTACACTCGTATCGCTGTGTTCTGATATTGAATGTTCAGCTGTAAAAAGATCCTATGAGTCGACTTACCTTTTTTTGTCCAACATCCCCACAGCTCTGATGGATCATGACACCGTGACCTGCCAAAAATTGCTGTATCCAAAATGCATTTGGGTTTTCAACTTGCCGACTGGATGGCATCGTGGAATGGTTGTGCGCCGGGACAGTCAAGGCATGTGTTTTAAATGCGCCACATCTGGTCTACGGGTACTTGTATCTTGTGCATCGCTTTTCTAAACCAGAACAACATTTATTTCTTTTCTAGAAATAATGCACTTAGACCGAGATAAAAGTACAAGTGTTCAACACTGGGTTTGGCGATAAATTACTGTACAGCGACTGAAACATGGAGTCGTTCCGCAAAAGAATACGTAGGACTAGATCGGAAGTGATTCAACAGGCGGGTTCCCTGTTGAACCACTGTCTGCTGAGTCCATGCGAAGGATTCAATTAATCCACCCACACCAACGGCTCCAGTAACGAGAATCGATGTCACTGACACTGCCCTCCTTGTCCCGCTTGCGCCTACCCTTCCAACCATAAAATAACCAGAGTTTCCTCGTCGAGGAAACGGCTGATTGCCTCCCGTCTACTAGAGTCGAATGTGTGCTCAGCAGTCCCGAATCAAGAGAGAATGGAGTTGGTTGAGGAGGGCATGGCGCAGAAGATGTGGGGTTAGATTCTTTGTGCGCGGATCGACCAGTCCACCATCCGGCCAACGAACAGAAAACGCAGGTCGAAGGATTACTCGGAGGCTCATCAGGCGACGACAGAGAGCGGTGCGATGATTGACCTGCAACTTTGAGTGAATCACATATAAGGAAACAGACGACTTTCTTACTAAGTTACTTCTGAATTCTGCATCGTCTGAAGACGAAGGTTCAATTAGTGTTCCAGGAGGACATCCTTCTCGCGGAGGCTCATTTGAAAAAGGATTGAGCAACAACCCGTGTGACCAATAGCGCTGTGACAATCAGCATAGATGTCTGGCTCCGACATCGAGTTCTGCTGGGCAGTTTGAAGAGCCGATCGACGGGCCTTTTCCAATTGACTCGTTGTCTAATGCAACAGTTTGATTCAATTCTGCCAATCAGATGGCCGAAAGCATATGCACACACCATCAGAAAAGCTCGGAGGTGTTCGACCTCGTATGCCAACGCATGATAGGTCTCGCTTGCCCACGGAAAAGAGCAAGAAATTTGCCTACAAATGAAAAGGTTCTGTAGGTAATTTCTCGAAGAGTATCACTTCTACTTTCAAATCTGCACCACACTTTAAAGGATACTGATAAGAGCAGAGAGAAAGGAAGACAGACTGACAGCGATAGACGGGACCGTGCTAGGCCAGCGACGTCGGGGGGTAACAGACCTTCAGAGTCCGCTTTCAGGTAGAGCATTCGTGTTTCTACCAGCAAGTCGTCCAGGATTTTCATCTGAGCATCTGGAAAGTAGAAGCGAGAAAAGAGTAACATTGATACAGCTGTGCTGAGCAGAGTAAGAGCTCCGACACAAAAGCTAAATATATTGGTAGCTGCATCTGACACCACTGGTGCGAGGGCCTTGAGAAGGGGGAGAAAGCTAAAGATAAAGCACAGCATTCTGGGCATAAATAGCCTTGAGCCTCTCTCAGGGATTGAACACGACGCATCAGCATGGCAAGATCAGCGTTAGAAGTTTCGGGGGTTTTGGTAACGGACAAACGGGAAACTTGAACATGATGCAGATCTGAGAAGTGGTGCTTATATAAGGAACCGTGCTTCGCCTCGGATTGTTCCAGCATGATGCTTCGTTGCGTTCAATCGCCCGAACTCTCACTGAATGAGTCAAAATGGCGTCCAAACCGTATCCTTCAGCACGTTATGAAGATCCTTCGCCCACATTGTCATCCTCCCCTCCTGTTGTGTCAAATCAACCTGGCTCAGTGATCTCCCACAGTCTCGCACTTCAGCTTCGAAAGTTATACAGTAATGAACTCACAGGATTAGAACCGGAATACCGTGATCGTTATGCTTTTCTACTCGCGCGTGGCTTCAAACTACCCCGTCGCTATGAACCTGGGTGGACACCATCGTGGCTGAGTGTCGACGTAGATCCAATCTATTGCGACGACGCGATCGAACAGTTGGTTAGTTTTACGCATTTCAATATTCCCATCAATACTGAACCTCTCGGTTTTGCAGCTTCCGATGGTGATAGACGCGAAACGATGCACAGATGGAACAATTGTATGTATAAAACGTATCGATGCTGAAGTCCCAACGGACGAGGTCGAAATTGCCAAGTACCTGTCCTCCGATCGTATGCGTCGGGACTCGAGAAATCATTGTGTTCCCATCTGGGACTCTTTCCGCGATCCTATCCTATCCAAAGTGGAATACATTGTCATGCCCATTTTACGACCCTACAACAATCCAGAGTTTGGTGCTGTCGGTGAGGTTGTTGACTTTGTTACTCAGATGATCGAGGTCGGTTACAACCTCTTCTGTCAAAAATAATGACATTCAACTCCTATAGGGCATGGAATTTATGCACAGACACTTTGTCGCCCATGGGTATCAACAACCCATCGCATTAGCACTTTTCCTTATCTCACTTACGTTTTAGGGATTTGACGACTCAAAATATCATGATGGATGGTTGGCCTATCATTCCACAAGGTTGGCATTTCATGGCCAGCAATTGCGCACCGAATGGTTATGACCTTCTGTCGCCACTTGCTCGGATTGATCACCCCGTTCGCTACTTCATCATAGATTATGATTGTTCTCTCAAGCTTCAGCCCAACCAACATCATCTTGTGATAGGATTTGGTGGACGGGACGGAGACCCTCCCGAGTACGCAACTCGCAAGGCTTACGATCCTTTCAAAATTGATGTTTTCACCTTGGGGAATGTCTTTTTCAAAGACTTCCTTCAGGTACGTGGCTGGCAACATTGGTAGATCGGAGTATTGAAATGTACATAATTCAAGAGATACGAAGGCCTTGAGTTCCTTACCGACCTGATCAACTACATGAAGACGCGTGATTTCCGTGAGCGACCGACAGCACAGGCTGTGCTGCAGTTCTGGTACGACGCGAGGGCCAACCTCGATGTTACCATCGCACGCTGGAGGCTTCGGAAAAGAAATGAAACAGTGGGGACAAGGGTCGTCCTTGATACGGTTGCTGCTGCTAGGGAAAGCCTTCAGAGTGTAAAGCGTTTGTTAGGCGCAGGGGTACGTGACAGCATTTGTATCCAGATTTTCAAGTTTGATGGTAAGCAGGAACGGAAAATTGATTGGTCGAAAACATGACCTACCTCCATTCATGGGCCGCTGATGCCACAGCCCGCTTTTTCCACACTTTGGCCGCGCCACAGGTGTGTGATGGGCGTGTTCATAGGTTCACCGATTAATGGAGCAATGCAGCAGACCGTATGCATCTGTTCAGACCTCACGGATGCTGGCATGCGCTCCTCGCAAGACAGCGACCTCTATCGGTCAAAGTCAACTGGCCCGGTTTGCATCGCATCATCCGACGGTCAAATACGTCACTTATGGACATCCTGAAACATACCCAGCTTCATATACGTGCCCTCACAACACGTTGATTGATTTTGTAATGATCTCGCATACACAACAAGGCACGTAGAATGTAATGAAGGAAAACATATGCTGTTAGTCACACATAGCCTTTCATGTCATGGTATTCAGACCGCGTCTTGTCATCTGTGGATAGGGCATGTCGCAGGACATATGCACTGGTGTTCTATTGGCGGCACACCATAATTTCCATAAGTGGCGCAATTCCTCACACTGACGAGGACATGGCAATGCGCCACATATGGACCAATGGATTACGTGAATAAACGTACTGTCATATATATGCAGAGCTCTCAAATGACCTGATGGATTGAGATAAAAATACATGCATCCAAAAGATGTAACAATAAGTTATGAATACAACGGAGGGTAGCCTGGAGTCCGAATTCTGTAAAGGTCGTATAGGTTGGGCGTAGGACATCAAGGCCCTTGTTGGTTACCTCCAGAAATACAAAGTGGGTCAGAGGGATGCTGATGCTCAGAAACGTCTATACGGACTCCCTCCTTTCGAGTGTTACTAGAAGGAAGCCATCTGACAAGGAGATACCATGGTCTTCGCACCGACAAAGTACTCGGCTGTATGTCATGAACAAGTGTTGACGACCTGCTGCAGGGCTCGGCACTAATAGTACCCACTGTCTGGGATTGGAAGGTGATGGGAAGAAGGGGTGGCTTTCTAGCCGCCAGGTTAGCCCACCACCGCAATAGAGAGCAAATGCAGCAGTGTGAGCAGGGAAGATCTGAGCGTTCGGAGGGTATAGCTGACATAGCGTTTACGTCTGCCAATAAGGATGGTAAGCGGGGACCGCTTGTTCCGACAGACAAGATACAGACCAGAATTTTCGATACATGACGGAGAGCCGGTGCCTGCTTGACCACTTATGTGATCTGTAGGATTTTGAATGATCTACAAAAGATGGTACCAAAAATACTGTTGGTCTCACCTGGAGAACCTGGCGACATGGAAACGGTAGACGATTCATCAGTTTGTAGATTTGCGCGAGCCCGTTGGAGTTCTTGCAACCGGCGGGCCTTCTCCTTTTGACTGGTCGTCTTTCCGCAAAGCTTCCGTCATTCCAAAAGGTAGAAATGGAGATAAATAATCTTACCAGCAGAAATGACCGTAACTCCTCAACGTCTTCCACAACATGCATGATTCTTGTCGTGTGGCCACGAAATAATGCGAGGAGTTTATCAACGGACGATAGCATCCGAAATGTCTCCTCTCGAAGTGAATCACTCTCAGATTCAAAACTAAGTAGCATTTTTCAGATACAGCAACAACGGCTCTTAAGTGGCGCAAGAACTTACAGCGCTAAATTGGCTACTGCGAAACGGGAGGCATCGGCAGGCAAGAGGCCTTCAGCATCCACTTTCTCGAAGATCGTCCGAGTCTCCTCGAGTCTCTGGTCTAAAATTTTCATCTGAGTAGCGGGCAGATAAATCCAAAGGTAAAGGAGCAGAGAGCAGATCGTGCTGATGAGAGCCAACACGCCGATAAAGAAATTGAACCTGTCTGTCGTGCCGCCCATGGCTCGGAACGAGGATGGGATCCCGGATGGGGGACAAAATTGAATCAGAGTTCTGGGGCCAGGGGAAATTATAAGCAGGAAACATGCTTGACCCATGAGGCAAAGGGCAGCTGATAGCTGAGTTTACCGTGCCATTCCATAGTTGAAATCAGAATCTGTGATGTTGTTTGTTTTTGGAAAAAGGTTGAAGTAATAAATGTCGACTCGGGAGTAAATGATGTTCTTGACGTGATTACGTCATCAACCACGATCATGTTGCACTACTAGTACCCTCATCGCACTCAGCCTCGAGGCTCTGTCGAATGAATCAAAAGGATGGCGTCCCAAGTTTCGCCATCCCCTTCAGCGCGTGTCGGCCAACCTCCTCTTGGGCCCTCCCCCTCTGCTCCACCGAACCGACCTGGTTTGACTGCACGCAGCGTGGCAGTCCAACTCCGGCGACTATATCGCACTGAACTCAGGGAGCACGAAAAATTATGGAGAGATCGATATTCCTTTCTGTTAAAGCGTGGCTTAGAGCTACGCTATCGTTATCGTCCTGGTTGGAAACCTTCATGGTTGGATATCGACATCGACCCCGCTTATTGCGATGATTCAATGGCACAGTCGGTGCGTTATGTGACCCAAGATCCACTTTCTTCGTTTTACGTGGTACGGCAGCTTCCCATGGTGCTTGATGCAAAAAGAGTGGCCGACGGTACCATTGTTTGCATCAAACGAATAGAGGCAGCCGAGAAAACAGATGAGGTGATGATAGGTCAATATCTATCGACTGATCGGATGCGACAAGACCAAAATAATCACTGCGTCCCTATCTGGGACGCGTTTAAGGATCCGTTTCTCCCCCAGGTCGAATACATCGTGATGCCGATCTTGAGGCCGTTCAATAAGCCTGAGTTTGGTGCTATTGGCGAGGTCGTCGACTTCACCACTCAGCTTCTCGAGGTACGCCC
>JABCKG010000308.1:0-14018 GCA_018851835.1 Hypsizygus ulmarius | reverse complement strand
ACTGGTCGAGACATCATAGGTTTTGTCGGGGCCCATAACCTGAGTAGACAACGAAGTAGACTACGAGATATCAGCAAAACATAATGAATGAGAGATAAACGAGACTTACACCTTGTTAAGCCGGTGCTTAACTCGTGATCTGAGTCGTCGTTCTGTATAATTCCCGGGCTTCGCGGAATATACTTATCTGTCCAGTGACGAAGATAGTCGTTCGGGTTCAAGAGAGTCTAGTCTCGCGAGACTAAGACCTCAGTCGTTCGGAGTAATAAAGAGTCTGACTTGTCGAGGTCAAGACCTTAGTTCGGGATCGGTGAGCAAGAACCAGCTGTGATTGATAGCTAAGGTCAAGTTAGAGATGTACGCTAACTAATACTCGGTATTTATAAGTAAACGAACTGGTCTGTGCGCTACTTGTAAGAACGTGGCTAAGGTGAGGTCCGACGCTATTGGTGGAATGGTGGGAAGTGTAAGCAAGGAAAGGGTAAGCGTTCGTAGTAATCAGTCTAGAACAATCGGCGAATATAAGTACAGTATCTCACGGTCAGGTGTCATATTGGGAACAGAGTTCGCATGGTAAAGTAAAGGAAAATCGTAACACAGACCATCATACACAGACTCGCACCACCACTTTCAACTCGACTCCAACTCTCTCTACTCAATCTCACCACTATTATTTATTCACTACCACACAACTACAACATCCCAATGGATACACACCACCTCCTGCTGCTCATTATTAAGCACATCAGCCAATGGTGCTTTCCCATCATTCTAATTCCGACATTTTCACCAACTACGACACTCGGTGGTCTCTCTCTCTACCAGCTACACCTGTGCAGAATGATCTACACTTGCCTTCAGTACTACAGCCCATGCGACCTTTGATGCTGCCACCGCCACCACCCTCAAACACCAAAAAATGTGATCTCTCACTTTCACCACAGAAGCCTCCAGCAAAATGTGGACGAGGTGGGAAAGGGAGTTGCAGTGGCCATGGTGGACATGGTAGCCATGGTGGTACTCGTACGAGTGGTCAAAAAGTGGAGGACACACTTTCAGCCACCGCTGACATAGAGATAACTGATGATGAAGTGTTTGCCAATGCAAGGTGGACTGATAGCGAATGAACAGAACTGTTTCAGTTCTACTTTGGGCCAGATGCTGATGAAATGTTTGCAAGACTGAAGATGAATGCTGGCAATGCTCACAATAAGGTAGGATGAGTCTCAACATAATAAAATACAGTCTGATGATATTGAGTATGCTAGGCTTCACAGATGTTATTCAACCACAAGTACACAGCAGATGCCATCAAGGGGCAGTACACTCGTTCGTTTCAGCTGTTTACTGCCATTCTTGCATTTGAAGAGTTTACAGAAGGTGGAGATGACGGTGATAAAAATAATGACCACTCTGATTCGACATCTGCAGTGAAGGACTCCATCACCAGGCGACTCAATAATGCATGAAAACATGGCATTGCAGTGGGTAGTCTGTCATCTGCAATGTACAACAAGTGGCAGAGCAATGGCTGGTATGACTTATTCAATGATCGGTAAGGCACTCATTGTGTGCCGTCTCATGGTATCGCTGAGTTCTGATCTACATGCAGATGGGGAAAAAGCTCAAAAGTCATTCGCCAGGTTGTTCGAAGCTCAGCTGCCTCACTTTCCAATCTCGATGATGTTTCTGATGCTGATGAAGACTCTCTCCTACCCGATTCACAGTCTTCACAGGCTGCGCCCTCCAAGCCATCTCCATCTTTCTGCTCCTTGAAAGAAAAGCAGAAGGTCTCCTCAAGGACAGTCTCCAAGCCAAAACACCAACCAGCCAGAGGTTTGCAGACAAAGCCACATACTCCTTTTGATGAACTTGCAGTCCTAAAGATTGAAACTGAGAAGCTGAAGATCAATACACTGAAACAGAAACAGGAAAAGCTAAAGAAAGAGCAGGAAGAACAGAAGAGGAAGAAAAGGATGGAAATGGCACAGATAGTCCTTGCAGCTGGGTCCAATGTTGCCCCCAAAGTACAGGAGAAGGTTAATAAATATTTTCTTTCAATTTTTTCTACTAAGTCTTCTGATTAAATTTTTGCTTATAATTCTCTTACAACAGCTATTAATTCATATGCTCTTTTAGTTATACCCCTATACCCTAGCTAGTTGGTAGGAAATAACTCATTAAACAAAATCATTCGCTTCTCTTGACCTGTAGTCTTCAACCATGCATCAGTTTCTCTCACTGGAATCTCCTCATTCACATGAAACTCAACCATATCATTCTCCATCTGGTTATCCATGCCCTCATCTGAACCATTGCTTCCATTGTACCCCCATATATCCTCTGGCTTGTCTCCAAATTTGATACACATATTGTGCAGAATGAGAAGGGCCTCAATAACTTTGTACATGTCCTGGATATTGCGATGAGGGCCTATCTCCTTCAGTGATCGAAAGTGACCTTTGAGCATTCCAAATGCATGTTCAACTTCAATTCGGATTCCAGAGAGATGCTTATTGAACTTTCTCATCCGCTGCTGAGTAACCGCATCTGCTGTCTTGATTTCAGGTTCATCAAATGGCCAAATAGTATAAGGACTTGAAATATATCCTAACTCTCAATGTTCAGTGGATTATTCAACTTAAGAAAATAAATGTACCTTTATCAACCAGAATATATTCACTGTTCTTGAAATAATCCCGGTGATGCTTCCACAGGTGAGAATTCTTCAATATCTTGATGTCAGGTACAGCACCAGGCCAGCCAAACTCATACGATGTAAATTGTCATTCATGGTCAACTGTTACCTGAACATTGGTCTGGAAACAATATTAGCAAGAAAGTGAATGTGATTAATGAAATGCTCACACTGATAACTTTCTTCTGACTACGAAATTGCTCTCCGTCTACCAAAGGAGCCTCACTTATGCATATTTGAGATCCATTCTCACTCTCCACACACTTCAGAAAACCTGATTTTGCCTCAATCACATGGGATACAAGAGCCTTGCATTCCTCATTTCCCCAATGAAGATATTGTGGCCCAAGCTCACAAATTGCTCGACAGATCTGTCAACAGTAGTTGTGGACAGAACCATGTCCAATTGAGAGTTTCATGGCAACATCAAGGGTATCAGAACCTGGTTGACTATACCGAATAAGGAATGCAGCAAGTTGGTATTTTATGTGATGTTGCTTCTTCCGGAGAGAATGAAAAATAGGGTTGGGGGCCAAGAGTTCAACAAGGTGGTCGAAGGTATTCCTGCCAATACTAAAAAAAGGTAAGTCAGACATCTGATATGGAGACGACTGTTGCAGGTAGGCATACTGAAACATCCATCGAAAATAGCAATCTGGTGCCTGCAACGATATTCTAAAGAAGTCGGTAGACTTTGGGAAGTCATTTATAAGGGCCACATGTTCCATCGCTTGACATTGCAAGTGCCAGCAGTGTCTATTGCATCGCAGTGAGCTCGAGAAGCTCACAAAAGTTATCTTGATCTTCATCATCATCATCGTTGTCATCATCGAGATCACTTAAATCATCGTCATCATCATCCTCGAAGAGTACAGAAGCTTTACAGCCATTTGCATAAATGATGGCAGTAGATCGGACTTTTTTTCAATCAATATAATGATTTGGCCTTGTTTTTACTACATCCTCTGACTGTAGCTTCCATCTGAGCTTCCACATACACTTTCAGGTATATCTTTGGTGGGAAGAAGTATGGAAAAATGATGTAGCTATGACATTACAGTCTCAAACTTTTGAAACAACTTATTTCTCCCTCAAAAGGATTGTTATATCTGTAGATGTCACAATAATTAGTACATAAACTACATTTATGATAGTATTGAAATAATCTGAGAAGACATAATGATAGATATTCCTTTTTATGACACTTTGTTCCCTAGAAGCTATACCTGAAGGTGCATGTGGAAGCTCAGATAGAAGCTACAGTCAGGGGATGTAGTGAAAAACAAGGCCAAATCATTAAATTCTTAATTGAAAAAAAGTCCGATCTACTGCCATCATTTATGCAAATGGCTGTAAACAATGTCTCTGCAAATGCAAAGTACTCGGATTGGAGTTGCGCCTTCGTAGGTTTGACCATCATCGATATCTGAATGACCTCGCCAACGATGGAACTTTGCCGATGATCGTGATCAAGCAGAGATCGAACTTCTTACAAATGCGGTAATAAATTGATGAACTTTTCGAACTGAACTTTCTGAACTTTATAATTGAGCACCTCCTACAGATGCATATTATAAATGATCCAGCCTATAAAGTACTACTTGAGAGACCATTTGATACATTGACTGAGAGTTGTATCCAGAATGCATGCAAAGGAGGACAAATATTATAATTAAAGACCCACATTCTAGATGACGATCAACAATTTCAACCTATGAACAAGGTAAAACTATCTGAGATTCTGAGATGAGGACAGACAACAGAGATTTTTCAATATTTGAGAATTTGATCGAAGATCAAGGAGATATCGCTGTTACCATAGGTTATGATTTGACTGAAACACTTGTTATCAATGGATACTCGATCATGCCAGACATAGAAAACTTTACAATGACAAAAATAAGAGATCTATATTTGACCAATTACTTAGCAAACAAAGACGTTGAGTGAAAAGATGTGGACATGCTCTCTGCATATTTGCAGACCTCTATCAGCCCTGTAACTAGCCTGATGGTGCAGAGAATAATATTATCTCAAAATCATGTAGAATGAAAATATGCACCAATAAATGATGTATGACAAATATTTGTGGAGAAAAAGTGTAAATACATCAACAAAAAAATCAGAAAATCAGACTCATACTGGCAGATCTATTCCAGAAATTCAGGATAGAATGAAATATTTGTGGTGACTCTTTGGTGCAATTACCCAAGTTGCAATTCTAGCCTCCTAAATTTATATCCACTGAAAGATTTACTCAGGAACAGATGGAAGCAATGCACAAATTATATGAGACAGACTTTTTATGGCCTGAAGAATTGAAACTAGTGCATCACACAATTTCTTTGAAGAATGAGGTATTTGCATAGGATAATTCAGAATGAGGCAGATTCTGAGAGGAATTCTTCTCCACTATAAAAATTTCAGTTATTCTGCATATGCCATGGGTTCTACAAAATATACCTATTCTACCTGAAATATATGAAGAATTTTGCAAAATTATCAAAACAAAGATTGCTGAAGGCATATATGAACCTTTGAACTCCTCATATTGCTCTCAATGGTTTACTGTGTTGAAAAAGATGGCAAAAGTTTAAGGCTCATCCACAGTCTCGAACCTCTGAATAAGGTTACTATTGCATACTCTAGCATATTGCCAGTGATAAATAAACTTGCCAATAGATTTGCAGAATGCTCATGTAGTGGAATATTTGATCTTTATGTTGGTTATGATAAAAGACTACTTAATAAGAAATCTTGCAACTCGATGATCTTCCAAACACCCTTTGGAGCTTTGCAACTGGTAACCTTGCCTATGAGCTAAATGAATTCAGTCTCTATATTCCATGATGATGTAACATATATTCTGCAAGATGAAATACCAGCATGGACTAGCCCCTACATAGATGATGTATCTATAGGAGGACCATTGACATGATATGAACTACCAAATGGTGGTTATGAGACAACCTCTGAAAATTCAGAGATCTGAAGATTTGTCTGGAAATACCTGAACATAGTAGTGCACATTCTTGAACAAATGAGAAATGTGGGAGAAACATTCTCTGGCTATAAATCTGCCTTATGTGCTAAAGAAATAGTTGTCATAGGATACTGATGCACATATGAAGGCCAAAAGCCAGAAACTAACCGAGTCAGAGTAATTATATGCTGGAAACCTTGCAAGACCTTCATAGATGTGAAATTCTTCTTAGGCACTTGTGGAGTTCTCTGCATATTTATCAAAGATTTTGGCAAGATTGCTGATTTAATTAATAGACTCACTCGAGCAAACATTTCCTTTTACTTGGAAACCTGATCAAGAAAAATTGATGCAATTGTTGAAAGATCACATCATAGATTGCTCTGCTCTACTACCTACATGTTACAATTGGTTTACTTCATGTAAAGCAGTGAGATTCTATATTTATCAAGAAAACCAACCCTGATGATGCAACCTGTTATGCAAGATTCAGATCAATTATCTTGAATAATTGAGAGAGTTGTTTCAATAAGAGCTCTTTGGATTGTATCGAGCTCTGGATGCCACAAAATATTGGCTCCTGGGTTGTCAAAAATTGATAGTTGAGATAGATGCCTTATATCTAAAAGAGATGCTGAATAATCCCAGTTATGCATCCAATGTGACTGTAAACAGATGGATTGACCATATTTTTATATATCATTTTGTGTTACAACACATTTTAGAAAAGACATTTGGATCTAATGGCTTGTCAAGATGAGAATGGCAGCCAGTCAATAAGGAATATCCCTCGGATACCAGTGGTGATGTACCTATTGGCCCTCTAGGATTTGAATTTTCTGAAAAGAAAACAAAATATACAGCTCATTAGATGGTTGCTTCTCAGCTCTAGCATTATTTTTACAATCCTTTGTCTTCCTCAAACTTATCAGAACCCCTTCTGAACTTCTTCTATAAAATCCTTTTGGGTTACCATGAGAGATTCTACAAGATATTCCATGTAGTCTATGTGTTTTTCTTTATCAGAAAGACTCTGAGAGATCACTTTCTGAAGAAACTGAGGGGTTCCTTGGGATCTATATTGTATGTTATTCATTGACACAGTCTGTTGGGCTGCTAACACCAATTTTAGTTGTTCAATCTCCTTGTCTCAATCATTACATGTTTTTCTAGCTGATAAAAGGACATGACTGCTGACATGCAAGTAACATCATTGGTCAAACTAGCAATATATAATTATTGTCCTTTCATCTTGTTTATAAAGTTCAACATGCATTCTCACATACTCTGAGTTCTAGAGAATGAGAGAATCAGGATCTTGTCAAATAAATGGACTTGGCCATTCACTAGGATCTGCAGCCTATATGTTCGAGCAGCAGCTTTTTGTTTCTGAACTGCCATTATTCAATCTTTAAGAGGACAATTTCTTCCTCGAGCTTTATGATACAATCAAAATCAATGCTACTACTTTGTCCTCCATAAGATATGCCTGTGCCTGAGATGTGTGTTACAGCCATGTACTTCACAGCTTCCATTACTTGCTCAAAGGTATAGGGATCTTCAATGCCATCATTTTTTTGCTTTTCCAGCTGTTACTTCAGAGATCCTAATTAAATCAAGTCTTTGCTTGGCTTCATAGAGGAATTTTTTCATCAAACAACTCTTGAATTTTTGCATGAGCTCTCAGTTAGAGATGTGCAGTTCTTTATTGTCTATCTATTTTAGCAATTTCTCTGATTCTGCCAAAATGGAGCATCTTAGAGCAGAGATTTTAGTGACATTTTCTATGCCTAATCATTTGTTCTCAGTGCATAATCAATCAAGTCATTTTATCAATCCATTCTGAAATTCTTCAGCTTCTGGATACAGTATTTGACCAGCCAGTTGTACACTATAGATCACCCATACACTTAAGATTTTTATAATAACTACTCATTTCTAGGCTATAGGATAGTTCTATATCTATGAATACTGTGTGTAAATACCCAGAATACACAGTGGCAAGAGATGGAAATTGCAAAACAGCTTATGATACTCAGAATACCCACAATATACAGTTTTCTCAAAAAACTATTCCAGGCTTTGTGAGATGGATTTCTTCAAAATCTTCATTTCTTAGATTACACATTGTTGTGCTAGCTCTCAACATTCAGCCTATGCAAAGAATCCCATGAATTGAATGAAAACAATAGAGCAAACATCAAAGAGAGATGCCGAGACTTGATAGTATTACAAATTTAGACAACCCAAATTGGCAATAATGTGATCAGAATCTAACAAAATGCCAGTGTAGAAGTGAGTCAGAAATGGCCAATATGGTGAATTTCAGCTTCAACAGTGAATCTTTCAGCAATGACTGATTTTCTCTTCATCAAAGTGCACATAGAAAAACTAGGTATATGCAACTATAATAATATGTGAAAAGGTTAACATTTCAACTGTTGTTTGATGTTGAAAAATAGGTTAAGATTTTTTGGCATACAACTAGCCAATCAAATACTATAATTTTTAAGTATAATAGTTTTAAAACTCGCCCAGGTTTTGACTGGTGATTTCTCAGCTATGATCTTCCAAAAGTTGTAGGTCACATTGTCTAGTAACCAGAGTGTATGCTTAATTTTGTCAGCATTGGTTATGATCTGATGTTCTAAAAATAGTCCTTTAATGTCTTTGAAGAAGCAGAGTAATCCCACCAGCTCCTTTGCTGAAAATTTGGAAGCATCTTTGGTTCCTTGTAGTGGGAATTTTCTGATTGGGGTGGCAGTAGCCATTTTGTCTAGAATTTGAGTTTTGGTTGAACTAGCTAGTAGTTCAGGATCAGGGTAGAGTGGCTGTGTCTTTTTAGCCACCATGCTTTTAGTAGCTTAGATCTTTTGTGCAAGTAAAGCGGCCTCTTTGTCATGAACCCCCATTTTCCTTTCCTTCATTGAACTCAACTCAACACCAGCACTTCAAATACTAGCACATCATTTGAATACTAGCACATTATTTGAACTACCATGACATCGATCTTATCTTATCATCTCATGTGACCAGTAGCCAGACTGAGCACCACTCAAAACCTCTCGACTCCATGTTTGAACCCATATCACTACTTGATACAAGCAGACATGATACGTGGCACTACAATCTAAGCCATCTCCAACTCTGTCTGAATCTACACTTGCCATACATATATAAACTCTGTAGTTACCATAGAATGTTATTCTCGATATTCTTAAAGACTTACCACTTCTCGTATCATCTCGAATCTCATCTTGTTTCTATTTTCTCAACTCGCTCTATCCACCAAAGCCTCAAAGCTCATTTCAAATGCAAGACTGCATATCGAAGACTTTCCAAGACTAACCAACATTTTGAACTCTTGGTAACATGTTCGAACTTTTCAATTTCCATTTCATTCAACTTTGAAGCTTACATTTGAGGCGCTCATTTCAATACCTGTGCCTCAAACCTTCATGTTCAGTCTTAAAGCACTTTTGAGTCCATACTGCCTAGTGGCATTACTTTCAAAGCTGCTAACTATGATTCTGAACTACTAACTACATTCGAATCTAGGACGAGTCCTAACATAATATCGAGGATCGCCATCCACCAGTATGACCTCGGAAATATTTCTAGAATAAATACATAACCAAGACCCCTCTCAAACTTCGTACTTCTATACCCATACTGGACAGAGTGTCCCCTGATCCAGCATGTCCACCCTTTACAATCAGAGCTTCATCAACCCTCCTTTCAATCCAGGGAACTCTTTTCAAGAGCACCCACTCTAACAACAGAACATTCGAATCTGGCCCATGCAGATACCATTACCCTCCAGTGGAGAAATATATGTCTTTGCACCTTCATCTACGGGACCAATTCTCCCAACCACTGCCAGTTCATTCTACAACTCTAGACTCCAGAGATATTATGACTATTACCCCAGAAACAGTCAATTCGCTGAGCAACAATCATCCTTTTTCAATTATCGACAATATGCTGATGCCAGAGAATGACTTTACAAGGAGCTACAAATGCCTATGGAAGAATTTGTAGAGAGGGCTCGAAGACTAGTAATGAATCTTGGATATACAGATCGTAAACACTCACCTGTCTAATAGATCAAAACTATTCAAAGCACCATCTTCGAGCTGTACAAACAAAGACAACTCCTATCTATGACTACCAGAGCTATCAAATCTCAAGGAAACTTCATCATTCTCGAAACACTCTACAACAAAATCCCTGGTATGTCGAACACCTCGAACATTCACAACTGTGAAAACAAAGACCCGACTCAATCTCAGTATACTCCAAATGTCAGTTGAACTCTGAACCAGATGCTCCAAACTCCAAACACATCCTGGAACACTCCAGAAGCATGAAGAACCACACAAGGAGAAGATTTCAACCCACAGGCTGCTTTGACTCTTCTCAGATCTCTTCACCCTAGCAGTGGGATCCAACAAGTGGGACCCCATGAATCGGCCATTGCTCCAGGACCTCGCTGAGGAAGACCCAGCTTTGGATTCTGGAGCCAGCCTACACCCAACACCTCCCTCGAAAGTATTCGAAAAGAAGGAATTGGAAGAGACACCCCATCTTGAAGACAAAACAATGAATGAAGAGAGCCAACACCAATATTCTGCATCACAGACCCAGAACAAAGGACCTAAAGTGCCCCACCTGCTACCACTGATCCACACACTCAAATCTTCTCTCCTAGACCCCAAAATATTATCCTCACTTGGAATACAAATGGTGAACAATGACCTCCGATGCAAGAGCAATTCAAACAAACAGAAGACCAAATCCCACCATCTCTCAATTTTTGACAACCACCAAATAACACAGAACTCCAAGCCACATGGGAGGGATCACAATACTCCTCACCATCCCAATACTTACCAGGTGATTGGCATGATTCTTTCTCTCATATGCAATCTGCATTCACTCGAGGACCACCTCGAGCAAGAATCAGGGAATTCTTCAGAGGCATACTGGGAGAACGAGGGGAACAACCAAATATTCAAAACTAGGCACGTGACTCTTGAATGTCCACCAAAAATATTCGAGGACAACAAACAGGATTCGAGGACCATAATCTCGAAAAAAATGCAACTTTCAAAGGCAAACTCCCTCGAAACCCATCCAGACATCCTGCTGAAGGATTTGCTGAGCCAGGCCAACCACTATAGAATACCAGTGCATCTAGATAGATGTGAGAAGGACCATCTCTGCCACTAGGAGGCCTACCAGGAGGAGGCGGCCCACCATAGAGAGGCTCACCCAGAGGAGGCCCACCAGACAGTGGAGGAGGCTCACTAGGAATGGGAGGTGGCCCACTAGGGAGAGGAGGAGGACCACCAGGCAGAGAAGGAGAATCACTAGGCAGAGAAGGAGGACTACTAGGCAGAGAAGGAGGGCCATTAGGCAGAGGAGAAGGACCACCAGGCAGAGGAGGCCCACCAAGAGGAGGATCTTTCAACTGGCAAAATGTCTTTCTAATGCCAAATAGACAAGGAGGAAACTTCTACTACTACTACAATGCCCAGGGACCTCAAACTGATAATGACCAAGAAATCAAAAAGACCATCCTAAATGTCGAATCAAAGCTCGATATTCGAAAACCCGACCCCTTCACAGGCAAGGAACCTCAAAAATGGTGCAATTTCATGATGGAACTACTCCTCGTATTTCAAGCAAAACCAATTAACTATCGAGCTGAATGCCACAAAGTTGCATTCACCTCTTCATATCTGAAAGACACCGTGTTAAACCACTATACCCATCTCCTAATGTGGAACCCAGATAATGCAGCACTCTTGAATTGGTGTGCATTCACCCAAGAATTCAGTTTGAGATTTGGCATTTCAAACATGGCCAAGGACACTGAAGGAAATCTAATGAGGATGAAAATGTGAGACTGGGACAAGTTTACAACATTCTTGGTTCAATTCGAAGCCGAAGCATACAAAACAGGCTGGAATTACCTCGCACTCCTCTGGGCCCTCAGATGCACACTACCAGAATGAATCACTGAGATTTTTCAAATTGCACCAAACCTGCCAGACTATGAAGGCTTCAAAGATTTGGCTGGCCAAATTGATCGCAAATACTGGGAGGACAAAATGGCTGAGGAAGGAGACTTGTGGTGCAGCAAATGGAACAACTCTGCTCAAAAATCTGACCAACGCAAACCACCTCCAGGATCCAGCTTGAATCAAAATGCAAAACTCAATGTGGCTGACAAGAAAGAAGAACAGGACACTCAAGAATTCACACTCAACATAGTCGAAACCCAGGAGAGAGGATGACCATGGATTTGAATCTCTCCAGAAGAAAAAGAACATCATCAAAGGGAAGGTTCATGTCTCTTATGCAGAATCAAGGGACACTTTGTACAAAATTGCCCCAAATGCACAGCAATAGGATAAGCAACCTATACCATCGATGGCGAAACATTCAAATTTCAGAAAGACTTCAATCCCACTGAAGAAAACGATGACTCAAACAACCTCTAGGAAAACACCAAAGTGATTCAGAACCTACTGGAGAACCTCTGAATTGCCACACCTCCAATCTCCACATAGTAGCATACCTTCGAGCTACGACACTATCATCACAGGACACCCTCATGGCATACCTCTCATTGAAATCATTCCAATCCTTCTTGTTAAAAGTGTCAATCCCACAACTCAATGAACCCATAATGGCCCTCATTGATAGTGAAGCTACTGGCAATTTTATTGATGAAGAACTGATTTTGAATGCTCTGGGAACTTTGAAAGAACTTCTGAACTCCATTGAATTACACCTTTTTGATGGACAGCCTACATCATCAGGAACAGTTACCCATCACCTACACACCATTGTCACCATACAAAACCACCTATCACATTTTATCTGACTACTATCAATCAAACTTCATAATTCATTACCCATCATCCTAGGACTGCCATGGCTACAAGAAATAAACTCAAGCATCAGCTGGCAAACCATGACAATGACATTCGAATGCTATGGTTCGAACAGCGATGCCATAATATTTGAAATACCTCAAACCTCCATGAATCTACCCAAATAATCAGCCCAGTCACAACTGAACATTCAAAACACAATCTCAAACACTTCAAACACCTACCCATAAACTTGTGTTTTCCACGATCATTCATATTACGTGTTAAATCATCCCACTACAAAAATCCAATCAATGTGTTAGTAGATAGTGGGGCATCTGAGAACTTTGTTGACAAGTCATTAACCACTTTCCCTGCTACTCAACTAGAGACCTCTATTAACCTCCACCTATTCGATGGGAATGCCACATCGGGGAGACCAATAACATTCAAAGCTAAAACTTAACTTTGCCTTGAAAATGACCTGATGTACGAACTCTGAATGTTAGTAACCCAATTCCATCCTTCAATGTCTATTGTCCTAGGATTACCCTGGCTCTGAGAGGCTAATCCAGACATTAACTGGAAACAAATGACAATGTTGTTCCACTGCACAGCGTCCCTGGCAGCCACCATTACACTCAAAATGAGACAGTCCCAATGAGCCACCACAATAGAGGAAATCGAAGATGAGGATGCTCCATCAAGTCAGGGTATCTGGGACCCAGATGAACCAATCATTACAAAGACCTCCAAAACAAGGCATGAAGCCACCAAAAGTCCAAATAACAATGCCAAACATTACACCAACACCCCTCAAACACTATCTCAATGTTCGAGACCTTACACATCTATCCTCAAAAACAAGTTCAAACTATGTCAACAACTGTCGAAGACTAAGAAGGGGGAAGAACAGCTGAAACCAGACAACTTCAACCACGAACTACCTTTGATGGATGATGAACTGGGAGACAATGATGAAAACAATAATAACAATCCCAACATTCAAATTATTGGTGCCACACCATTCTCTATGCTCATCAGAGATGGTATCAAAGCCTTCCAACTTCAGATCTCTCCAACTCTTCCAGAAAAACACCTTTGAGCTGAATTACACTCCAAAGACACACCACCAAAAACAGAAGACGAAATCCTCAAAGACATAGTACCCTCTAAATATCATGACTAGTGTATGAAAGTCTGGTTGGGTCCAGTTTTTAGGCTCTGATTGAGGCAACCAGAAACTGCAACTGGTTGCAAAAATTTCTGAAATCCAAAAAACTGGACCGGAACTGTGCGCAACCAGCAACCGCGGTCTTTTTCCAGTTGCTAGACTGGTTGACACCAGTTTTTGCTGTAACTGGTCACCAACCAGTCCTGACCTGCCACAATAAGCTGAACACAATATATTTTACTATATAAACTATTTAATCTCTATAAAACAATGTTAAAT
>JABCKG010000306.1:0-12542 GCA_018851835.1 Hypsizygus ulmarius | reverse complement strand
TACTTGGTCGGCCTTCGATCGTTGAACGGGAAATTCTTGAACACCGCCTTCTTCTTCCACCACCTCTCCCAAACTCCCCTATTTTGTTTCGCCCGTCTTCGTCCCCCAATGCTACGTCCTCGCTGACCCATGCTCCTCAAGCTTACCACGTCTGCGCCGGCGTTGTTGTTCTTCACCCTGGACCCATCGCCAACAAATATTCATTACGCCCAGATTCAAGGAATGCAGATCTGCATGAAAGTTGTCCCGATCCCGCCATCTCGCACATACTTCAATAAATCTTCGACTAAAGCTTGTGGCTGTAGCTCACGACGTTTGTCAGAGAAACCGGCGGCAACTTTGTGTCACAGGCAAAATATAGACGCCGTCAAGCCTCGTCTGCGTCGGGCCTCGTGGCGCGAATGGCACAGTTTCTTTCGACCTGCACACGTCGTATACCTCCAATTGCGACTTTCGAAGTGTCGACCCCGCAAACCTATCAATGGCTATTGTTTCACTGTCTTTGTTCTGGTGTTTTGTCTTCACAGGATATGCCTCGTCACTCACTGCAACGCAGGTATCAACTCAACATGTGTGTTATCATGTTTCAAGTGTATCTCCTTTCGCAACCCTGCATGTCGTTCTTTGTCTTTCATGTCTTCATGTTGTTTCGTCCCATGTTCGCTGCCTTTCAGCCATGTCGCACCGTTATCTGTTCTCCAAAGTCGCGCGGCCCTTGTCCAACATCTGAGCCATGTGTAACTTGTCCTCGCTGTACCACCTGTTTTCAAACGCGTCGCCTATGAATTCTCGAACGGCCCCTTCTCGCACTTTTATTCGCTCAAGCAGTTTCCCCCACGGCCTGTTGCTTTCCTCGCCCGGCCACACCGGCAAAAATTCGACCGTTTTCACTTCTCCCGGGCAGATGATTCCAACTCAGATGGTTTATGAAGTACGCCATTTTCTAGTCAAGGACCATTTGCGCGGGCTTACTATTCTGCGATATATGACTGGCCAAAACACGCACCCCGTAGACTATAAACTGGGAGTTCTTCTTTATACTGAACTTCGGAGAGGATGGTATCTGGCATTCCTCTAAAGAAAACACTCACACGTCGACAACCGTGGCGTTGCCCAACCACGCTGCAAGTCTGCCATTACTCTGTCCCCGAGAGGGCAACATTTTCTTTTCATATGTCTTCATAGAGCACTTTGACAATACTATTATGACTTTTGAGTTTTAGTAGTATGTCGTCGATACTCGACTGACTACAGTACTCAGTACTGAGTACTGAGTGCTCATCCATGATGTCATCTTCGTCATCATTAGCGTTTCTGCAAGGCTGCGGACTCGGACGTTGGCAAAAACCATCAGCTATGTCTTCCTCAGCCCCTCCTCCCTTGACATCCTGGGTGCAAGAGAAGCTTACAAGACTCTTTGAGTCCTGTCTAGCTGATGAAGAGGAAACATTCCAAGCACATTTTGCCTCTGTCTTCTCGCGGCAGGCACATATCATATCCAATCATAAACATATAACATTGGATGCATTCAATGAGAACATCCAAAATCGAGCATTCGCTGCGACGAGAGTTTCGGTGAACTGGAAGGAAGTGCTTGACGTTCCTAAAGCAGAGGATGCAGCTCATCTGGTATATCATCAGCCAATCCAATTATTACCATTACTAATCCAGCGCCAGACAGGCATCGTTGCGGGATGCATCGTCGTCACACGCTCCCTGAAGTTCAGGATACGTGCAGCCCCTGCACAGTCAAACTGGACAATCATATTCAGTGCGAAGTGAGTTCTCTTCTAGTTCTGGATGAGTACGGTGGACTTAAGATTCCCTTCCTTATCAGGGTTGAAATCGAGCCTGGCGTCCAGAATGGCGATGGGCGGCGCATCGTTGAATTCATCGAGACCTCTATCGACACACCAGCTCCTATCCATCTCCAAACTATCCCCGTAACTTGAAGTTGGGGCCTGTCGAGCACGAAAGTTTCGAACGTCATTCAGGATTTGGGACGATCACTGCTGTGGAGTGGTACTTATGTGGGTAGGCCGGTGACCGTTCCTTCTGAGTACTTATGAGCAAAGGCCTCGATACTTATGTGGGGTGGTGTGGGGCAGTGGGCCCAGATGCTGAGTTTGTTACTAGTCATAGACCCCCGGTCATAGTCATACTGAAATCGAATGGGCCTAGCCTAGAGGTCTAGTTGCTCCATTCTATGTTATCCGGGTGTCGGCCCGTATTCCCGTACTTTCTCGCCCGGCTGGGAGTCTGTTGAACACTCTATATAACTCTGCGCGCGTCTCGTACAATACATACATGCACCTTCATCATGGTGAATTCTGCCAAAACTCCCCATTCTATACAGCTACCCCATGACGACAATACAATCGAATCCGGGGTAAGCATCTTGAGTAAACGTGATTTTTATGTTGCGGGGAGCCGACGTATGACCCCGCAGATCGCATACCTTGCCTTTTCTTCCTTGGCCATCCATGGAGTAGCCTCCTGTGAAGGCGAGAAAATACCAGTTGCCCTTCAGAGATCTGTCTCTTTTCCGGCGCGCCGATTTACTGGGAGTAGAGTTGTGGCATGTAATGAGAAAGATGGATGGGACTCTGTTCCGCTGCCCGTGGGGAAGCCACATCTCGAACTTGAGCTAGGAGAATGCTTAGGCCAAGGGCGGATAGGTCTTGTATACGTCGCTCGCGTTGTTGCCGTCCTCGATCGTTTAGGTGGGGTTCCGATGCCGAACCCTCCACTTGACGTGTCGATGGAGCTGGTGCTCAAATTTGTGCGACCTACGAATTGCCGGAGTCTTGCTCGGGAAACGTGGTTCTACGAACGTCTGGCGGAAGAGCAAGGTTTTCAGGGCGCAGTTGTCCCTCTCTCCTACGGGTTGTTCACTACTTCGACTGCATCGATACAGTCCCCTTCGCTTGCTCCTGTTGAAATCAAGCCTTGGATAGACACGGATGGCCAACGTGTGCCTTTGGATTTCACCGAGTCCCAGAAGAAATATGGCGACGAACTTCCTGATGAGAAGCCGATCGACCCATATTACGATGATGGACGGACGTGCAGGAAGGATTCGCCATGGTGCGAATGGAGGCCCGATCCGGAGAACCCGTTGTTGAGTGTTCTGGTGCTTGAGAAGCTTGGAGAGACCTATTCAAGGAAGATATTTGCTAAGGATGGCCGGTCAAGGTGTGTTTCTGGAGGTTGCTCTTTTGCGTGCACTAGCTGACATTACACAATGGTCAGGGAGGACATTGCGGACCTCATCGACGATCTCTCAGCTGCCACCATCAAGCACCGTGACTTTAAGTCTAACAATCTCGTCCGTTCGCGTTCGAATGTCGTCTGTCCACGTCACGGATACGTGCATCAGTGGCGTGTTATCGATTTCGATATGTCCGAGAGATGGGCGAAGACGGCGAAGAAGGATGATAAATTCTTCCCTCGACACAATCGCTTGGAGTATGTCGAGAACGACTGCCACGAATTCCCGGTTCTTTTTTGGATGAGTCTCTGTTGAGTTTATGGACGATGCTGAGCACGGACATTCTGCGGTGATATTGTTTTTAGAAAATTCGCTTATGACCTCTTGAGGTTCTTTTCATATAGTATATCTCCTAGACTCCTACGTTCATGTGGCAGGTGGTCAGTCCACTAGACCCACGGCATAGCAAGGGTATGCCTTATAATTATTGATAAGTTCCGCGATTGGCAAGAACGGTTGTTCACTGCTCAGAGTCAGCTCACTTCTCAATAAGAGACATGGTGGTCACCTTCAAGAAGTATTCTGGGGTCCTGTGAGGGCAGGCACAACATGGTGTCTATGACGCTTCTATAATTCACCACTGGCCGAGACAAGACTGTCTCCCCATCGTCTGCCAATAAGGAACCCCGCATTAAAAGATGAACTAGTGGAGCATAGGACGAACAGCAATGCACTGGTGACCTCTCTGGGCTTGATGAGACGCATTTTCCCCTCCGCGACAAGAATCTGTTTCATCGTATGGAAGATCCGACAAGGGCCAAATGCGCCACCTGTAAGGATTCCAATAGTATCGTGCCTATGGCTGAAGAAGGCTGTTGACACCCACTTCAGTTATCCAAAGCCCACATATCAATAACAGTGTTCCTATTAGTACCGGTGCCCGGCGTTGGACCCATGTCTAATTGATATCAGGATTCCACCAGGTATTAGGATGAGCGCGCCCAGGAGACTCATTGTAGAGAACGAAGGGTAGAATCTGAATAACATGGAGTTTCTATGAGTAGAAGATGCTATAAGCCTGCAGTGTTCAGTGTTCTTCTTGAATATAGTCCGAGGTGAACCGCAGCATGATTTGCCTTTCATTCCAGAGAGAACTGAAATTTTTTTGAAATGGAGAAGAGAGCGCCGGCGGTAGTAATGACCTTGATCATGGTGTTTGTAAAACAAGTGTCTGCACTTGCAAGTACTTTTCCCTAGGGGTCATAGTGCCAGGGTGGGCAGATGGCGGGATAAGCAGATCGGCGTTGGAAGGAGCTTGGTAACTTAACGACTTTATCGTGATGTGCGATCTGGTTGCTCCGTGGACCGCCGCACAGCGAACAGAGGCCAAAGAAACAAAACACGTCCTTCCCAACCAACCAAGAGCGCTCATTTTCCCGATTTAGTGCAACGCGTCAATTAGACATTTTGCAGGTGTCGTGAGTTCGTCGTGTAGTCTTCTTTACCGGATTGTTCACTGGAAAGCTTTTGATTGACGAATCTAAGCATGATGCATATGATGGTCAGTGTCATTGTTCAGCAGCGACTTTCCAGGTCCGTGATCTCGAATCAGCCGAGGGCCCCCTGCAACACTGTGTACTTCAGTAATCGATGTAATAGTACAGTAATAGACGCCGCATGGTCCATCCGATACCTGAGCATTGATTGTTGAACGTCGAGCGCCAGAGTCCCGTGAAGATTATCCAGATGTGCAGCAACACATCACACCATAGTCTAGAATCCCACACCGTCGCCTTTCCGTGTACGACTACAAATTCTTCTTTTCAGATAGCGGCGTATGTAGCCCTCTTGAGTTTGAAAGCTGTCTTGGACAGCGGAGAAGCCAAAGAAAGTTAGTATAGTTCATTGCCCCATATTACGGCGACGCGACCATGGAAACGAAAGTAATGCGCCCCCTGTCCCATAAAACCAACACAAAGCAACAACGAACGGATAACGACAATCAAAGCTATCGTCGGCTGGTCTCCTTCAGTTTTCGCGAAAATGCCTCGCGACACTGATAATGCGTTACTTCGCCCCTGGAACAACAAGGTATAGCCACGTTACATTCTTTCATACAGAACCCATTATCGTCGATGAGACTCACCGAGGGGTATGAACAGCGATCACGCTATTCCCGATCCGTTTATGACACTGTGGACATCTACGAATCAAGGATAATAAAAGAGTGTCAGAGTTGCAGATATTTGAAAAAAGGGCGATGATCAAAATAGACAACACGTGGGAAAGAAAAATGACGCACATTCGACTATCAGTAACCTTCACCCTCCTGTTCTGTAGCGACATCAACCGCCTCCCCACTTGATCATCTCTCGCCTTACTGATCTGCTTAACCACAGATATATCGAAAATCGGCGCACGCAGGGCCTCAATGAGGAATCCTCGCACATCTTGTGCCGTGACGAGTGGAGGCAGGAGATGCAGAGTCTCCACGGAGTCTAAACGAGGATTATGTCGCGCGATGAGGTCGAGCGCGGGCGCGAGGAGGTCAGCAGTGTTGATGCTGCTTGGGGCGGCGGTGGGTCGGAGGTATATCCGGAGAAGCGTGAGGAAGACGTTGCTCGTGGGTGTCCCACGCTGGTATACATGTTTACAGTATCTGTGACGAAAGTAATATATTGAGAGTTTGAACGGAGGATTAGCCGAGGTGAACATACTCTTCAGCTTTCAGATAATCATGCATTCGATACACGTAGAGCTCAAGTGCTTGGTCATGGCGCCCCAGACGACCCAAGATTATAGCTCGGGCTTCGAAAAGGTCTAGAATTCCCTGTTCAGCAAATGATGATGTACGAAGGGGTCTGTCAAACCTGTAGGTGAGATAGCACCATATAAGCGATCAACATTGTAATGCTGATTTGAGTCAATGAACTTCAACAGCTTCGCATACACTTCCTTGCGCGTCCCTAACGCAAACAATAATAACATTAGCCACGAAAGTGGGAAGACAAAATGCCGACGCACCATCATCTCCATGCTTCTTCGCGGCCAGCGTCATTGCCAAATATAGTTCCGCCAGCCGATCATGGAACACCTCACTCTCCTCATTTCGCTCTTCAATTATAAACTCCAGATATCGTGCCGCGATTCTCGGGTCAATCTCTGCGAGGTAGTCCGTCACCTCCTGGCGCGGCAGCTTGACATCTTCCGAAGTGAAGATCTAGAGTGAGTTGGTGTGAGGTGTGGATGGTGCATGGTGGAAAGGCGCTAGGAACTTACGTGGAAGGCCATGTCGGGATCGGTGTCGAATATCCAGCGGGCGGATTCGAATATCTGCTCGAGATGCTCTGGGCCTAGCTTCTGGAGATACTGAACCGAGGGGCAGAGTCTTTCTTCGACATCTGTTTCCTTTTCACCGAGTCTGTATGACATCCTTAGTTAAGGAGAACACGCAGAAACATAACGGCATACTGCCTGAGGAGTGCCAATGCCTTCGCATGCATTTTCTTCCCATTATATAGATCGATCAACTCCGCAAATTTCTGCCCACAAAACCAGTGATCAGTATTTCCACCAACAGAAACAGACAGAGAAAAACAGCACAACCCACCTGTCTCCCCCTCAAATCCTCCTCAACCTCCTCAACGTCACACCAATTAGGAATTCTACACAGCGATCCCAACAATGATGGGCGTATCACAAGATACGACTTGTACAGAGCTGTATCGACGATCTGCGCACACCTTAAAAGCTGCTCTGGCGTCAGCGCACCCAGGGGCGCATTCGGGAGCTCGAAAAGTTCCGCGGGCGAGATGGAGGACAGCGGCGTGATGGCATGGGACTGGTTCCGCGGAGTGATGTGTACAGCTTCGAGGGCAGCACCAAGCTTAGGGCGCCGGTCGGAGAGGTACCGCACGAGAGTTTCGACGGACCGGTGCAGTTCGTCTGAGTGTAAAGTTTAGTGACGAACAAGCTTTGATAAGTAGTACAACATACCTGGTACAGCGCGTCTGGCCTTTACTGAGCCTTGCGTCGAGGCAGGGCGCTCCTTGGGAGGAACTGCTGCTGGTGCAGCCGGTGGTGCCGCGGTTGCATGTGTCGCTGCAGCAGCACCGCGAATAATTGCGCCAAGTCCCGTCTCGAATCGCTCTCTTATCGACTCTGCAACCCCTACAGAAGCGGCATGCGAATCTAACAACTCCGTCGTTGACTTCTCTCCCCCCTTATCATGGTCCCCTTCCCCCTCCTCCCCACTACCACTATCTTTCCCGTGCGCCCCATCCACACCATGCTCACCCTCCGAGGATGCCGAATCCCTTCTTTCCACGGGTGGCTCACGAGCTTTACCTCCATATAACTCTATCCACCGCTCCTGTGGGATAGCAAGGCGGCCGGCGACAACGTCGGGGTACAGCGCAACAACTTTGGCAGGGTTGAAGTCGAGCTCGAGGAATGTGTCGATCGCGGCGTCAAACTCGGCATTGCGATATTGCGCGACGGCGTTCAGGGCGCGAATGCGTGTGTATCGTTGTTCCTGGAATCAGAACGGAGCAAGGGAAGAGAGAAACGGTTCGTTTAAAATCCACGCGACTTTACACGGATATAGTACGAAAACCTCACCTTATCAGGAAGCACGGCCGAGTCGATCGTATCAAGCAGCGCCAGCGCATCCGCATAACGTTCTTCCACAACGAGCTCATCGACCTGCTCCGCCCACCCCTTCATACACACCCTCCACACCGTGCTCCCCTCTGCGGTCGCAGCCGTGCGGTCCGAGGGAGTCGTAACAAGGAACAGAGGGGACTTTCCCGTGGGTGAAGGCGTAAGAAGGCGGATTGTCGCATTTGGTGTCGCTTGACTTGTGGTTTGGGAAAGGGTTGATGATGACGATGAGGCGAGAGGAGTCGAGGAGGATGTGAAGGGGAAGGGGATGGTCTGAGTGGGGAGGAGCGAGATGGAGGAAAAGATTTGGAGGACCGTTGTCGGGATGAACGTGGGCGGCTGGGAGCCAGTGGTGCTGGTGGACGTGGGGTCGATGGTATATACGGGAACGGAACCTGGAGGGAGGATGGAGAAGATGTAGGGTTTGACGAACGCTATATGCGTATAACATGAGTGAATAACATCGTAATATGCTAGACACAGTTCATACCCAGCTCTTCTGGTGGTGCAGGCCACTCGATCATCGTATTACGGGCAATCTTTGCATCCAAACCAATCACAATCCCCTGACCTACAGAAAAACCAATTAAGACATGTCTCGAAACATCAAAAAGAACCACTTACTATCTTTCGAAATAAGTGCCTCCGTGTCACTGATGCTCACAGCTCCAGGCTTCGGCTTCGCGCCGAGCCTTGTCATGTACCCCGTAAGGCCAGTTAATGCACCCATGGCACTTGCACTTCCCAAGGTCGTGACGGGTAGGGGCGTCGTGATGTCCGTCGCGGTCATAGTCGGGATGGAGAAAATGGCGTACTCAGAAGGGGAGTACGCAAAGCATACTGCGTTGTGATTTAAAAATGATATTAGGCGTGCAGAGTGTGGTAGGTACGTTTCCTAATAGACTTCGTTAATGAAAATAATGAGATTGAGAATCAAACGTGCTGGGCGGACCTTGGGTTCTTGGGCTTCACCATCGCGCCATGAATATATTATGATCTTGCGTCTGCACCCTACCAGGAGTTGGGTCACCAGAGTTGGTATGGGCTTCGATTTGTTAAATTCCTCGCCGGATGAGAATTCAGGTTTCGCATCATGAGGTTCCAGATGTTGTACAGACGTATGCACCCCAAAAGAGAATGCGGCTTTGGCCTTGACGAGCGGGGTTGATGGTGCTAATGTTGGGAGTGGAAACAATGTAACAATTGCCTCTGTTTCAGGGATGTCAGGACCAATCAGTCATCAGAGGTCATAGTAGGCTGGCACTGCACTGACCGGAGAGGACAACGAGAGAGTTTATGTCCTTGATGAACCCGAGTTGCTCGATTCCCCTCTTTGTCAGACCCTTCTTCACCTCAACCAATGTAACACCCTTGTCGCTTTCACTGGCATCGTCTATGCTGTAGATATGCAAACTGCCTGTTGAGGTGCCAAGGTACAGACGATCACCTGTGGAAATTGTCAGCAGGGAGATTGTATTTCGACGTGAATTTGCTAACCTTGCACAGTGACAGCACCGATCCTCTCCTTGAAAGACGAGATTACGGGTGTTGGGTATATGAAAGGCGCCATCGTGCAAGACGACGAGCTGAGCTGCTTGCCGAGGCCCGAGTTCCGACAATCAAACGCGTGCCGCGTGCCATGGAGGATTTCCGGCCCGATACTGGAAGGAGTGAAGTAAATATAAAAAATAAAAAATAAAGAAAATAAAGAATCGAAAAAGGAAGGAAGGTGATGTCAGCGGCACATGGCAAACTTCGAAACTCTCCTGCTCCAGTTTTGCTCGGAAATGTACATATTCAACTCTGCCATGACTTGGAACCTCAATCAAAGGTTGAAAATGTATGGAATATGGTCCTGAGAATGCTGAAAATTTTCTGGGAGTTTACATGTCAAAAAGAGCTCACAACTTGAGTTTTGAGAGGTTGAGTAGATCCAGCTTCTGCCAGTCCTCCAGGACACTAAAACTCAAGAGCTGCTAGACAGACCATTGGGAGAGGTACTTCAGTCCTGGTGATTCTGTTTCTGAGAGCAAGAGCAGTACATCATTGTTTGTAATCATAAGGCACATCTCATAGAATGTTCAGTCAATCTTCTGCAGCACTAAGAGCTCTTCTCTGCCTCACAATCCTGTATTCTCAGGTCTACCCTCAGAATTCTAAAAGAAAGCAACACCATTTGAAGATTTGCTGCAGTGATACACTCAGAACATTGCCAATTGTGTATTCTATCACTGTGTAGGTCCAGGTCTATCAGAATCATTGATATGTCTCTCCTATTGTATGTAAAACAAGTTGAGAGTGTTCCAAAAGAGAACTGTGAGTGCAGGAGGACCAGGAGATTTTTAAAACCCGAGCATTGGCTGTCCAAACCCATATACTGCAGTTCTAGGGCTCAAACCTGTACTAAAGGCTGGATTCTGCTGCAAGAAACATATCCCATATGCACCCCATCAGTATAATTCAAAATATATAGCAATAAAGTTGAGGAATCAATGTATCCGCTCTCCAAAACGCGACGCGAGCATTTGAGTCTTGACGCGTCCGATTTGGAAGTCACGTGAATTTGTCGCATGGCATTTCAAACTCGGATTTCCCAGTTCCGATTCAGACACGTGCTCGTGACATCTATATATATATATATATATATAAGAAATATAAGAAATATATAAGAAAAGAGAGTCTGTTTTCCTCACGGTAGAGACAAACCCCAAATATGGAAGCCAGCTCAGGGATCTCGGGTTCTGCTTCATTGAACAACCTCATTGGATATCATTCACTCACTCACTCACTGAAAGTTCCAGAAACATTCATGGAATACTCAATGTCAATTGACCACATTGTTGCCATGCACACTGGAGTTCTAGTGTGACAGAACTATTCAGCCGCTGACAGAGTTTAAACTACTCTATTGCCCTTGCATACCACAAATCTCCTTTACCAGCTGTGGGCACTGTTGCTGGTGGTTTACTAATTCAAGCTGTGTGTAGATAGGTACCAAGGCATTGTATGCACTTTGAGTTCTGAAGGGTGCCACTCCCCACCAATAGCCACGTTCAAAGTTGGGATGCGACTATCGCAGCCAGAGCCAGAGCTCATGACATAAGCCATTACATGAGCTGATTTCAGACTCCGTTTTGTCACGACGTCAAAGCATGTCAAGTGAACGTTGAGGCGACCAGCTGCTGCGCTCCTCAACAAGAGGCCCTGGGGAAGAAAATATACATATTTGAACCTTCTTCTAGGAAGTTTACACTGCAGCATGGGCTGAAACCCTGAGGATTGTCTATCAACAACTTGGCTTGAATTTAGACATAAATTTGGCTCATCTTGGACACCCAAAGGTAATAAAATGTTCATTAAAACTTGTCAGAAATAATATTCTCTGTATCTGTGTGCTACAACATGCCACTTTCCTGCCAAACAAGGGCTGTGGACAAGCCGTAAATATCTGTTTGAGTTTTAATCTTACAGGGATCAAAAAGGTCTTTGACGGAAAATCTCTATTGGAAATTGTAAAATAAGTGAGTCCAAGCATGAGTTAAAATATTTTGATATGGTATATCTGCCCACATCCTCAACAATGACGCCCGCTGCCTGCCCGCCATGCCATGTCGGAGGAGGTTTCAGGCATGTCACAACTGGTCACAATCAGGCATTCAAAATTTCTGATCATGTGATGGGCTGTGGTTCTGGCTGCGATAGTCACAGCCCAACTTTGAACATGGCTAATGCAGTGCCACACCACCGTGCAGCACTGCATTGGTGAGGAGTGGCAATGTTGTTCACTATCATGTGAAAGATTGACGTTATTGTAACAAAAATCATCAAGAGTCGCACACTCTGAACTCATGTCTGAAAGCTTCTCTCCGTGCGAAGCACGGGTTAGCTGCTAGTTGACAATGAACAATATATGAAGGGATCATATGATTTGGCTTGGGCTGCCATAAGAAATCTATGTTTCAAAGTTGTAAGTGATTCATGCTGAAAGTGCACATAAGCTGAAGATGTACTATCACTGGTGGGGAGTTTGATGATTTTCTTGATCTCTCCATATAACAATGTTTACTCCACCACCTGCCACAATCCCAGTGAGCAAAATGTGTGGATTGTCCTATGGAATATGAATATCAAAAAATCTTGAAGAACGGAGGGAGGGAGGAAGTACAATGTTTGATTTATCAAAAAACTTCGAAAACACATACACTGGGTACAGAGTTTGACAATCCATCACATTGAGGTCACACCAAATTTGGCAGACTTGCCGAGCGAAGTTGACCCCTCATGTCACAAAAAATCCTCAAGAACGATACCCATTTAGTGTACGGAGCAACATCTACAGAATCAGTAGACAATTGGCTATGTCCCATGCCTTTCTTATACATGCCCCAGTGGTCTGAGAGCAGCTTGGGCCTCCAAATTGCACCAATCTTGTGAAATTTTGTTCATATGTGACAATAAACACAGGCATACAGTGTTTAATGGGTCAATGACATAAGCGGATCAATGACATGTTTCCATTTACCTCTCATAATTGTACTAATGTCATGAAATCTTACCACACAGGTTGTTGGCACATGTTGTTCACAACCGGATATGAGATGTAGGATGAGAGCAATCAACATTGAGTATTCTATGTATTAAAGACTCGGAATCTCGTCAGAGTAAGTAT